>VDFB02375043.1:0-24514 GCA_007258455.2 Sequoia sempervirens
GGGGAGAGGACCAACCAACTTGAGGTGAGGGGTTTCTAACCGAGTGCATGCAATGGTTTTGAAACTTTAAATTGTTTGAAATGTTTTGAGGGTTTTTGTTTGTAAATTGTTTTGAAACTTTAAGTGGGTCGAGGACCCAATGTTTTGCATCTTAGAATTTTACAAAAGAAAATGAATGTCTTTATAAGTGTTATTTAAAGCTTAGGAATGTAATGAAAGGCACTGTTTTATAAACACCCATTGTTTGCCAAGAAGCATTAACACCATGTTTCCCCACTTTGAACAAGTTTACTTATTATCAGTGATAATGTCAAGAAATTGGTGTTCTTGCTATTTGTAATGCACACGTACATATACAGGCTTGAAAACCATGAGGGTTTGGGTATGTTGTGATGTGGGTTGCATTTTTATAAACACTCTGTGTTTTCCCATGAGGGTTTGGGTATGTTGTGATGTGGGTTGCATTTTTATAAACACTCTGTGTTTTCCCCATGAGGGTTTGGGTATGTTGTGATGTGGGTTGTATTTTTATGAACACCCTGTGTTTTCCCGACAAGGGTTTGGGTATGTTGTGATGTGGGTTGCTTTTTTATAAACACCCTGTGTTTTCCATTTCATTCATACTGGAGTGATAATTGTAGCTACAAATTGTATTTGTTTGTCATGGCATTCCAAGAGGCCACATTTGTTTGAGGCATTTTTTCAAACAGTTCATTGCCTTGTCTATGAAAGCATATTAGTAAGCATAATATTAAGCAACAACAGAGACAAGGTAGTGAATAGTTTGAAAATTGCCTCAAAGAAATGTGGTTTCATGGTGATTGGAATGTCGTGGCAAGCCATAGACAAGGCAATGAACTATTTGTAAGTATGATTGCTTATGTATGGCTTGCCATTGTGTTTTGGCAGACATATACTCACCTCACACTATTTTTTCCAACTCACAATCACACTATGCATGTATATGGTTGTTGGAAAACATCGTGTGTTTACTATGAAAGCATAATAGTAGATTTGGATTTTCATGGCATTCCAACACCATGGTGATTGGGATGACACGACAATCCATAAACAAGGCAATGAATTGTTTGTATGTATGATTGCTTATCTATGGCATGCCATTGTGTTTTGGGAGACATATACTCACCTCACACTGTGTTTTCCAACTTCCAATCACTATGCATGTAAATGGTTGTTGGAAAACATTATGTGTTTTCTATCAAAGCATATTAGTAGATCTAGAGTGTCATGGCATTTGAACACCATGGTGATTGGAATGATATTTCTTGTGAATTGTTTCTATGTATGATTGCTTATATAGGGCATGCCATTGTGTTTTGGCAGACATATACTCACCTCACACTGTGTTTTCTAACTTGCAATCACACTATCCATTATCTTATATGTATTTTACCATTTACTTTAGAGTGTTGTAGATATTTTATGGTCTATGGTTTCATTAAAGCTAACAACGAGAATCCATTGCACATTGTGTTGTGTAAGCTTCCATGCATCATACCATAATCATTGTTAGAAGTGTATTCTTTGTTGTGCACTTGAATGTTTTTGTTCTATTGCATTTTTATTCTTTTTGAAATGTAGGCTGTAGGTAACTTTACCTATTTTTTCTCTGACTCAAGCGGTGGAGCTAAATCAAATTCATCATTGATAGGTACAGAAATTTTCATGTTTTGATGTTAAAAGTATTCATTGATCATCATAGAGATCAATTTACATTTGAATCATAGTTTTATTGTGCAAGTATTTGAAACAAAAAATTGAAAATTTGCATAGTAATGCCTTTTATTCATTTTGTAAAAACACTGAATCTCGTACAAGCCACGAGAGTAACTAAATTTGATTATGACAATCAAATGATGAATACACAATTCAAGGACAAACTACACTACTGAAAATAACATAAGCGTAAAGAAGAGGAGCAATTCATCATTGCCTGTAATGATGAATCTCTTTCGTTGGTGTCTTCAGTCCTCACGTCTCCAAGCTGTTGCAGCCTCGTTTCCTCACTCCATGAACCTACAAAATTATAAAGGAATGGCGTTAGAGGTGTACTCTAAGCAATGATGAATTACGTTCTGCCTTATGCCTACGCTACCAACAGGAATGTAATTTGCATTAAATCAAGCATTCACCAGATGAAAGGCTGACAGTCAAGAAAAACATAACTCAATGGAATCTTTCAGCTTCTTTTATTTTGCTAACATGTTTGTTTCAATGTGCAGGAACATGTTCATCATGTTCGAGATCATTTTATCAGATATGTAGAGAAAAACGGGCTCCCACAAGGGTTGAGCTCGACATATCAAGGAGGATACACTCTCAAGTTCCATACGTAAGTTCATGAATACTGATAATAGTCATTAAAAGCATCAATTCTGCTGAAACTAAATGATATAATCATGCAAGAAACCTTATTTCAAAGAGATTTCAAAAAAAAAAGTGTGAAAAACTCATTAATTTCATATTCTGTTCAGCTTTGCTTTACATTTTTAAGTTACATCTAAATGAAGTATAGAGCCTCTTTGCATTGAAGAGAAACAAAATATTCGAGCATTGGAATGTTTTTATAACTTCAGAAGAATATCACTGTATAGGACAGTCCAAATGTTGTACAAAGTATTTACATAATCATGGAGTATAACAAATTTGCAATAATCCAATTCTCTACAAGTTCTTCAACATAAAGCAACAATTATGGCTTAGACATCATTTAAGAGGTATGGAGAATACAGACAGGTATCTACCAGCATATTTGTTTCAAGTACCAGATGAGAATATCAGAAGGGTAGTCAACAGGATAGCAGGACAATATTGTTTCAGTTTCAGATCAAGAGACATGATATACAATCTGTAGCAGCATTAAAGGAGACGGTCACTTCTGATGATCAACAAGCCTTCATAGTCATATAAAATGAATGGTAGTCATGAAATACCAAAGTAGTTTAAATGCAAAATGAAGGGACGTCAGGGCTAGTTTCTATGCATTACTATCTAAATGAATGCACTTGAAGTCATGTATGATTACATAATGAGGTGAGCGGTGAGCATCAAGAACAGTTACAGGCTTTCATTTTTAATGAAAACAATAGAAAAATATAAGTCATTTTCTCTTCTTCATTGATCTCAAAGAGGTTTCAAGACAATAGAATTATTAAATAATCATTGTTAATATAATGAGGAAGATATATCATACAAGAATGGTGGGTATTCACTACAAAGTAGATCATAAAAGCTACAGTCCACAGAAGGGCATTTGTTATGACTGTATGAGAGAATTGTTGCAAATATAATAGATTTGTATTCAACACAAAAAGGAGCATTTTATAAAGAACATTCATCATATTTCCAAAAGCTACATGGTGAACACTGTAACACTAGTCAAGGTAAATTATTTCATTTATGATAAAGATACTGGGCCATTACAAAAGTTGTTTTGAAACCTTCATACCAGGTTTGTTTCATTAAGGCATATGGTGGATTCATGATATGCACATGAAACAACAAAAATACACAATATTTGTGATAGAAATGAATTTTGTTTGATGGTTTTGAGCTTTTCCAGTAGGTAGAGTTTTCTCAAGGAGTGGAGAATACTAAGAAGAAACTCAGGGGGGAAAAAATAATGGCGGCCTGCAAGTGTTTTTTTTTTATATTCAGGAACAATCATGAAGCTATATCTCAAAGTTTAATGCTGATTCTTCATTAACTGGAATTTGTAAAGAAAAATGACTTCCAAAACCCTTCAGATATCGATGTCAGAATAGAAGACAATCAACAGATGGATAGAATAGAGAGAAAATATTTGAGAAAAGAGGAAGAGGCCGCAGCTGTAGAAGCTTTTCAAAGTCCTCAAAACAAGAAAAATATCTAGATCTGTGCAAAAAAACAAGACCTACCACATATTTGTCTTCAGAATCTCCATGATAAATTGACATAGTAGCATAAAAATATGATTCAAGCTCCAAAAACGGCCTCAGAATTTCAATACCAGCAGACCATGGCGGTGCAACAAAGGGTTTCCAGTTAGTGTGAAGAATGAAATGATGATTTTAGGGTTCGGTAGTTTTGACCAAATACCCTAATTCAATGATAAAGCATTTTTGTCTCTTTGTTTATAATTTTCAAGGAAAATCAATGCCCATGCATTATGTCTTTGCTATGAATCCGCACCACCTTATTATTGTGTCTAATGCTATACTTAGCATTTTTATTTTATTTTTTGGGTCTCCCATGTCAAGTGAAAGTTATATGTTGTAAATGATATTAAGGCATAAAATAAATAATTGCTTTAATATTCATAATACCGATATAAATAATAAGGCAAAGACATCATCAATATTAAAGTAATTATTTATTGATTACTTTAATATTATTCAAACACTTAGCCTCACTTTAAACATGCAGGAGATCAAAGACAAGAGTGGGGTTTGAGTTGTGTTTGAGATAATTGATCATGCAAAAGATTATTAACTGGAGATCGTGATACAGAGATGGAGTTCTAGTTGCATGGGAGGATTGACAAAAACAAGGTGGATTTTGCATGTTTTGGCCCACATTCAGAGATTTCCAGTTCAGTTTGAGTTACAGATCAGTTGCATGCTTTATGACTGCGAGTTGGAGACTGAGTTCACTCATTTTTGTATGAGTTTGAACCTTATTTTTCAGGGATTTTTGCTTCTACTCGGATTTCACCTTGGAGTTATCACTTTCTCACTGAAATTGACTTTCAGTTACTTGTTCATGCACTTTTAAGTGCATTCTCATTGTATATATTGAAAAAGTTTATCTTTTTCATTCTGGTTCTTTTTTCCTGCTTACACATACAACAGTGAGGCATTGTAACTCAACTTTTTATTATTCAAACATTGTAATAGAGTTTATATTCAGTATAGTGTTTCCTTCTCAATATTTCTTGAGTTTTATTGTCATATGAATGATTTGATTTTAACATTGTGATTTTATCTCGAATCCTTTGTTTTGTCTCATTGATGCTTTAAAAAACAAGACGATTTCATGTTATAATTCAGGTTGCACGCTATGTTTAACAAAGATTTTAGTCATTTGTATTTGTGAAAATCTAGTTTTCCTCTTACAAACATTGAAACTTGAAACCTACATGTGAAATATTGGTGAATTTCATGATCTTAATTGAATTGTGAAATATGTTTAGGACCTTATTGCAGAAGATTATAGGTTTAGGATACCGAATAGAATCACATAATTTTGGTGCAATAACCTCTTGTAGCTTTAGGATTTCAATTCAAGCAAGCTTTCTATCTCTTTCCCAGCCAAATTAGTTAGTTTTAGGAGGTTTTCATTAGGGAACCAACCCTCTCTGGAGATTGATCCTCAAAATTAGGCAACCCACAGGCTTGAGGATCATTCCATGTTTCAACAGATTGTTGAATTTAACTATTCAAGCATTCGGGTGCAATATGATTGACAACGGTAACCCATAGTGATCAGGTAAGATTGAGAGACCATTTTCATTGTTTGTTTTATTGCTTGCATTAGAATGACAAGATTAGTATTAGTATTAGTTTTTGTGATAACTTTGGAACTTTATGGGCTGAGGATTGGGAAGCAACCCATATCCTCCTAGGTAAGATTCAAAGATTGTCTTTAGTATTCCGATTCATTTCTTGCATTAGAATGAAATGATTAGTCTTTTGAAATAAATCTGTTGTTTTATGGGGTTAGTTTACATTGTTTTTCTTGATATTGTTATTTCCTCTTTGTGCCATGTATGCAAAATGATTGTAGGAACTAGTCTCAGGTGCATTTATTAACTAATTTAAATAATTTTCTTCCCTCTCTTTTCCAAACAACACACCATTTGTTGCATATTTCATGTTTCAATTGCTAAAAGAAATTTGTAAATCAGGAATACAAATATGCAAGTTTGACATCAAAGCTTATAATATACTTGCTTTGTTGTATCGATATGGAGTTTGATTTTAAAGGCATGCTAAGCTCAAACTAGGTTAATCTACAAGTATTTCTAATCTTCAACTTAATACACATATCCAATATGTCCATGCACGAGGGTATACACTAGAATAAATATTGACTATTTTATACTACTACATGCTATTGATTCCCAATTATGGCCCTGTTTTACATGCCAACAAAAGTAGCTTTCCATAGCCTAATAGAAGAAATCCCTGAAATATAAGTTCCATTTGTCTTTGTCATATATGATAACCTTGTTTTATCTTTTGGCATAGAAATGAGTTTCTTGTGATATGGATGGTACAACAGCGATGTAGAGTATAATTGTGGTTATGATTGAGGACATAACTTCTTATGAAATTGTTTGATGGAAGGTCAACTTGATATCAGGTTTGGGCTGTTGTAGTACTAACTTAATGGATTTATGTTGTAGAATTGTCATAATACATATTATTATGTTTTTTAATTTTGTATGCTTGATTATAAAGTTACACAATTTTTGTTGGCAAAATTTGTCTATTTGAACAAGTGCATAGCATAGTTTTTTCTTTTTTTATTGAATTAAAGTTGTTGAGAAAAATACAAAGAACCATGGCTATTCTCAAATAATAGCCATAACTAGTACAGCTAGATAGCAGCCATCTAATTAAGATACATATTAGCCCTCCAAAGAAGGGAAAAATGAAAATAGAAAGAATAGTAAATCTATCACATACCAAATGGGACTAAAGCAAGAGAAAATTGTAAATTGAAATAGTCCCAATTGAACAATAATGAATTGAAGTGTTCAACTATGTAGGTTCTCGTATTGTCTTTGATATTCAATTGATCAGCCACGTGGTTCATAGTATGATGTATGTCCTTGAAGCATTGATGATAGGATTTTTTCAAACATCCCTCAATACAACGAATAATTATCCAAGCAGGTTCAGTCTAATCCAACTTGTAGTTCTGAACAAGAATCATGGAGGCTTAGTGTATGACATCTCCAACCTAAGGCATAGCACAAAGTTAATGGATTTTTTTTTGTGACTAGTATCATAAGGGTATTGTTTCAGGTCCTAGGAGGTCAAATTTGCTACTTTGTACACTGTAACTTTTTGAATTTATGATGGATCTACATTGCATTAGGACAATGATAGATGTCATGAATGGATCTTAGTCAACTTGATTGGTTGATTGCATACTCTTCAAAATAAGGTGGACAATACTATATAAAGGTCGATTTATGTAGACAAGGAAATGAACTATTTTTGTGTATGATTGCTTATCTATGGGTTTCCACTATGTTTTGGTAGACATAAACTCATCTCACACTATGTTTTGCAACTTCCAATCGTATTTTGCATGTATATGCTTGTTGGTAAACATCGGGTGTTTACTATCAAAGCATGATAGTAAATATGGATTGTTATGGCATTGCAACACCATGGTGATTGGAATGCCATGACAAGCCATAGACAAGGCAATGAACTATTTATGTGTATGATTTCTTATCTATGGGTTCCCATTGTGTTTTCGCAGACATATAGTCACCTCACACTGTGTTTTCCAACTTGGAATCCTATTGTGCATGTATATGCTTATTGGAAAACATCTGGTGTTTAGTACAAAAGCATAATATTAAATATGGATTGTCATGGCATTGCAACACCATGGTGATTGGAATCCCATGACAAGGCATAGAGTAGGCAATGAACTGTTTCTATTGTTTGTCTATGGCTTGCCATGGCATTCGAAGATGATGGTGGTGGAATGCAATGACAATCCATATTTTAAATTATGCTTGGATACATTTTTTTCAACAATGGATATTTACTATTTAGCCATGGTGTTTGAAGCCATCAAAATCCATATTTACTATTATTCTTTGATAGATTTTTTGCAAGCATGTGTAGCTTGTTCAAAAGAACCTGTTTTAGGCTTTTAGCCATAGAAGCAAGGCAATGAACTATTTTCTAGATTTATTTCTTAGACATGAATGAAAATTGTGGTAGCATAGTGAAATGTTTCATAAAATGCCTCAAATAAATCTAGCCTCATGGTGATGGAATGCCATGACAATCGATATTGCAGCTGCTACAATATGGATTGTCATTGTAACACCTACTCATTAAAATATCACTAAAATTAATAAATTAGACAAAAATAACGAAACAAATATGATAACAAGAGGAAAGTCATTTAAAACCAACTTAACAAACTTCATTAATACGAAAGTAGTGTTTTAGTCAGTGTCTTAGATAATTTTTTTCCTTTAATGAATCTGAACAATATATGCTCTTTATATTTCAATGATTAACATATTCATGAATTGAATGCAATCATTATCTTGAGGATAAATGTTAAATGTTGGATATTGCTGATTTGTGGTTGTCATTGTGTCATACTATTGGCATTAATGTCTTCATTTGTCATATGTGAGGATATTGAGAAAATTCTAATTAAATAAGTTCTTGGGGTTGTAGGTGGTGCGGTGAAGTTCGGTATAGCCACCATCTTGATGGCTAGCTCGATATATTGATGATAAGAGGTCTTGGATTAAAGGGTTTGTTGAAAATATGTCTAGTTTATCCACATGAAGTTTTAGAGGTTTGCATGAAGATTTGATTGAGTTATAGGTATATGTGTTCTAACAGTTGTTTTGTTGCTTTAGTTGGTGTTCCTAAAATAGGATGATGTGATTCTAGTAATTTGACTTGTGGCGGATGCTTTTGTGGTGATTCATGATGCATGTGGATGTTTCTAATCATGCTTTATATGTGTTGTTGGCTACATTGATCCTTGTGCTCGCGATTGGTGATTTTATTTTTGACGAGTTCATGTTTTCATGATCATGGCCAACAAGGTGATTGTAGCATGTTGTGGTTCTTTGAGGCATAATTGTTTAAGGTGTTTCATGTTTGAGACATGTTTTTTAGGTCCTATTATGTTTGTTTGAAACATTGTTTGGTGCAACATTGATAATTGTTTTGGAATTACGTGAGTTTGTACTCATTTTATATTTTGTTGGAATTGACGTATGGTGATGTTATCCCTAGTTGCGGATATATATGATCGATTGTTTATACCATTTGATGCAAGTGGTGTGTGATGTATGCAAGTGTTGTGTGTGAATAATGTTCTAATCTTTTGAAGGCAAAAGTAAAGTGTGAAGAATAGTGAGTAGAAGAAAGTGTTTATGTGCTTAACCAAAACTATAATCAGGCATTAGCAGATGCTATTTTCTCAGTTCAAAATCTTCTAGATGTAATCCGAATGTGATTGTAAGACAGTGAGTCTTCCTTTGGGTAGTAAGCCTTTTGTATTTGAGCAGTGAGCTCTAGGCAGTGTGCCTAAATGCATGTGCATTCCCCATTTATAATTATTTTATACTTTTAACAAAGTATAATCTTGTGGATTAACCTCCACCGTGGTTTTTCCCCTAACAAGGTTTCCACGTAAAAAATCTTGGTGTTATGTGTGTTTTTTATGTGTTGATGGTTTATGCTTTCATGTTTATATATCAGATCTGAGAATAAGTTTAAGTTGTATAATTTATGTGACAACTAATTCCACCCCCCTCTCAGTTGTTTGCCCTTGTGTTTCCAACATTAAAGCAATTCAAAATCCTTCACAACCATAAAACATAAATGAGACTATAACACCATATTTTCCTTGAGTGGAAAACCCTCTTGGGGTAGAAAAACTACTCAAAAATTGCCTCACTGGCTTAATCTCAAAACTTGTTGTTTACAATCCCTCATTGGCTATATATCAACATTTCCAATCACTGTTTTAATGATACACAAAGTATCACCTCTGTTTCTTTTACAACATTTTTTTTATCTCACATCACTCAAGATTCAGATGCAGAAGTTTAAGTACAACATAATTGATTAATTTCACAAAGCACTGAATGCGCTATCCAAATAACTTTCAAATATGAATAAATGAAATTCCATTTCTAAACTGAGAATAATACTTCTTTTCTGCTCACCATCTTTTTGAAAGAATACATGGAAGGATATATATATATATATATAATGTTATGGATTACTGAATTGGAGTACCTTTTCAAACTGAAAAGTAACTTTCTTCTCTAACTGTCCCTCAACAGGTAACAGTTACAAAACTGAAATGTTTTTAACAAATTTTAATCAATGATTCCTTGAAAAAATGCCTGTTGTCCTGACATAACAGTATATCATAAAGATATTTGAAAGTATAACTTGTGTTCCCAAATGATAAAGAAAACTGAACCATGACAGGAACAACTAACACTTGACACAATGCAAACCAACAATGGTAATCATATGGAGCTTGACAATAACTAACCACAATGCCAACATGGATTAAGTTACAGATCTGAGATAATAAAAACTTTACCCAAACAAAATGAAAAGAACTCAACTTTGACTCAATACCTAGCATTGTATCTAGGGTTCGAAGCCAATAATAGACTTTATACATTTTAACCCTATTGAACAAAGAGACTCGACTAGTGAAGCAAGGGTAAACCTTTAAGCTATATCATTACTTGTTTAAAGAACTCAATTAGAAGAAACTAGTTACAACCAAGCCAAGTACTCATAAGAAGGGTCCAAAGAGGGTTTCATAGATTTACATCCAAGAATAGCAAAGATTATGAAAGATAACAACAAGATTTACTTTCTTCTCAAGAATCGATAACCAAAACAAAAGGAGACTCAAAAAATTAAGCAAGAAAAAAATTCCTTAAGACTAAGAGAGAGGAACTAGTGATACAAGTGGTTCACATTGCTGCCCAACTGATTTTTGGAACCTAATCAAACATTTCAGCCTTCACCAAACTATCATGCTTCCTTCCAAACCTGTCATGCCACCACAAGACTTTCCTTGACCAAGTTCTTTGATGCCCTAACTGTTTAGGCCATGCCCTAGCCCAAGCTCTAGGGCTCTCCATAAAATAGGTCTTACAAAAGACTTTTAAAAAAAACCCTTGAATACAACTTTATGTTATGATATTTATCTTCCAAGCCCTTAGTCTTTGATTGCATTACCTTGATATTTCCTTCATATTGTTCTTCGTATGGTATGGTGTGAATCTTGTTATGATGCATGAAGGTATGTTTGAGATGTAGATAGATAAAAACATGCGAGATTTACAAATATGAATGACCTAGGTGGGTGTAACAAAGAAAGGAATACGACACATTGATTAGATGCAAGCAAGGCATATAAATGGATTATGAAAAGTATTCAATATGGGAGGAAAGGATATGAAAGGTTGGATATGCAAATGAATGGAATGGAAATGCTATCAGTTCATCATTTTTGAGTTGTACGTAGAAAATGATATGCAAGATATAGAAATATAAATGAACTAGGTGGATCCAAAGAAGAAAGGAATGCAACATATTGATGTGATGCAAGGAAAGCATATAAATGGTTTATGAAATGTATTTGATATGGGAGGAAAGGATATGGAAGGTCGGATTTGGAAATGAATGGAATGGAAAGGCTATGAAGTGATCATTTCTTTCATCATAGAGTGGGACGATTCCCCCTTTGTTATTGGTTATGCTTTTTGTAATCATCATAGGGCATAATTACTTGATACATACACATAAGAAAAACTCATGCCCCATTCCTCACTCTCCTTCGTACACAAAAAGGTGTAGAGATCCTTGAGCATCCTCAGAATGTGACAAGAAAAGAAAAGATATAAAAACATAATGATATTGATGGAGACAAGAGACAAGAGTTAAGATAAATCACAAGCTGTCATGCATGCAATATGAAAATGATAAATATGCAAGATCATGAAAATGAAAAAATGAAAATGCTAATGCATATGATAAGGACTAGTGCATAAAATAGTTGTAGGATGGAAAACACAGTGGGTTCTACTCAGTAAAGCCCAATGTTTTAGTATGTTTTAAAAGAGTTTATGGTTTGCTTAAATGTTTTAGTCATAACAATGATAACACAATGATAAATAAGAATTTAAATGATAATGATAAACAAGATGTTATTCCTTAGTCAAGCTGAAAACCAAAGGACATATGGATGGATAGGGATCAATGATATGGGTAAATGATAGGACATGCAAGGATACACCTTATATGGAGCATGGAGATAGATGGATCAAAGAATGGAATGTTATGGGTGGAGGGATCCAATGACAAGGGAACCCGAAATGTTTACTCTTATACAAAGGAGAAATAAAGGACCTATGTAGGACTATAACAATGTATTTAAGTCCACCTCCAAATTGCAGGATGGGAAACACAGTGGGTTGTAGGTTGTATATCACACAGTGTTTTCCAACTTGCAATTATACGTAGGCAGTATGGTTGCAATGAAACTCTTGTGTTTTTTAGACATTAAGAATTTCATGAAACTCGCCTAAAAAATTTATTACAACTCTTCGGTGGACTAAAATTTGGGTTTCAAAATCATGATATGATGGTAAATCAAAATGCACTAAATATTTGTAGGTCAGAAAACACAGTGTGGGATGTTAGTACATGCTTTTATGAATCTCCCACTTGAAATACGAAATGTACATACATGAGTAACGATTATCCCTTTAAACAAAATTCAAGCTCATACCATTCACCTCCTCGCCATTCACTTCGACCAATAGGAAGAGCACTTCGCTGAAAAATGTCCCCTTTGCAGCATCTGAATTGTTGCAAACTCGTGTGCTAGGAAATACAAATGGCATAGGAGGAAATGGTATGGGCTTGGATTTGTTTAAAGGCATAATCGTTACTCTCATTACTCATGTATGTACATGTCCTATTTCAAGTGGGAGATTCATAAAAGCATGTATTGACATCCCACACTATGTTTTCCAACTTGCAAATATTTGCAGGTTGGAAAATAAAAATCAAAATGCATTGAATATTTGCAGGTTGGAAAACACAGTGTGGGATGTCAGTACATGCTTTTATGAATCTCCCACTTGAAATAGGACATGTACATACATGAGTAACGATTATCCCTTTAAACAAAATCCAAGCTCATACCATTCACCTCCTTGCCATTCACTTCGGCTAATAGGAAGAGCACTTCGCTAAAAAATGTCCCCTTTATAGCATCTGAATTGCTGCAAACTCATGCGCTAGGAAATACAAATGGCATAGGAGGAAATGGTACGGGCTTGGATTTTTTTAAAGGGATAATCATTACTCTCGTTACTCATGTATGTACATGTCCTATTTCAAGTGGGAGATTCATAAAAGCATGTACTGACATCCTACACTGTGTTTTACAACCTGCAAATATTCAGTGCATTTTGATTTGTTTTTAGAGCAGATTCCTTTTTTAATTACACACTTTCTAGTATGTCCTCATATTTTTTTTATTACTACCATGTCATACAATTCTCATAACAAATATTTTTCGGATTTTGTCTGATTTCTTGCATGCTAAGGGATAGAGTTTTGAATGTATTGAAAACTTTCAAATGATAAAGGGACAAACATTTGATAATGAAGTTTTCGTGTTTATAGATGAGTTTCCAAAGTAAATCACTGTCCACAAAGGAATACATTTCAAGAGTTAGTGGATTGTAGTTTTTATAACACCCTGTGTTTTCTAATATGTAGTTTTACAAGCAGTATTCATCTAACTAAGATCTTTTCTTTTCATAAATGTTTTGTGATGTTTATTTATGTTCTGAAGTAGTTGATGAATCAATAGTGGGAAGTAAATATCAATTTTTTTCTAGATGCTTGCAACACTATTTGTTACTGACTTTTTTCCCCTTATTTTTTGATAGCACAACCAAAAATGTTGAACTCAAGAATTCACATTGGGCAGTTTCCTTGTGATAATGAGGAAGAAAATGGCACTCCCTTCAGTATGGAGAGGCTGCATCATGCCTTCAAATTTAATTTTCGTATGGTGGAGGATTCCATTCGCAAGATCGGTAGATTTACGGAGCTCACCGAACCTGTACTCCCATATTCTAAGGCTGATGTAGCATGCGGTTTCCTATAAAACTCCATGGACCTGCTAACAAACCATATTCTAGTTCAGATTTGTGTGCAAAATATGTTTGGAGACATGTGGTCAATCATGTTCAGCTTGAGGAAGCATTGGAAAGATATGATGTTGATCAGGGTGTCTACCTCATTGGTGGCATCTTCCCACATTCATTGCCTCAATCATCCTCAGATATGAGGTGTGTACAACAAACATTTAGCAGCGTCATACAACATTAGGCTGATCATTTTTTTGATCAAGCAATGCGATTGCATGGTCATGTTGTTGAGCCACACATAGAAGAGGACATACATGAGATGTATGTTTCCCTACGCACATTGCTTGACCACCCTGCACTAGTTTCGTCAAATGATGAAAGGGTTTTCAGTGGCTTGGCATAGGATTCCCCTTTCATTCCAATGAGGGCACAAAAGTAAAGACAAAAAATGTAAAGAGTGAATCTGATTAGGATGTCGAAAGACTTGTTAAATGAAAAATGGAAACTAAAACTTTGAATTTTATTTTGTATTACTATTTTGAAACACTATAGTTGAATGAATGATATTTTGTATTGTTGTTTATTACTGTATTTTTTATCACTCTTTATTACTATTTATTATTGTTTAATACTTGACTACTATTTTGTAAAACTACAGATTGTAAAACATAGGGTGTTGTAAAAACAACAACCCACTCATAGTTGTAAAACACAGGGTGTTGTAAAGTATTTTGTATTGCTCTTGATTAGTGTTTATTGGAAGTATTTTGTATTACTCTAATTAATTTATTACTATTTATTATTGTATTTCAATATGGACATTTCAAGGTGAAGAACATCAGACATATGCAATGCAATATCATAGGTACAATTAATAAGGTATGAATGAGCAAGAACTTTTCAGTAGATAAAGGTCATGAACATTGAACCAATAGTAGGATAGTCACCACAACATTTAAGTAAACCTATGGTCAATAGTCTCTTTTCCATTATCAATTTTATTCCCAATTGTATCCATGAAGAATTTCCTCAACCTGTAGATCCTATTGTTAGCCATAACTTGAGCAGGTGTTGAGGATAGCTTTCAGTTTTTGATTACCCAAGCAACAATTGACAAAATTCAGCCTTACTAGATAACATATGGTGAAAAGCTTTTTGAAGTTATTGTGGAAAAGAGTTCTTCACAGTATAATGTGTAGTTTTCAATTAACCTTTTTTTTCATGAATTCCATATCTTTGATCGGCTATTTCAAGTTTGATGACCTTGATCAAGAATGAGGAGGCTTGGGCTCTGTAAAAGTAGGTTTCCAATATGCTTTTCCTCTTCAAGAAGGCTCAGATTTGTCTCACAAGTTAGGTATACAAAAATATTGTAGCCAATAACAAGAACACTTTTTCTTCTATGCCATTCACAAAGCACCACGAAACACCTCAAATTTTTCAATTTTTTTCCCATGATCTGGTTGCTCTTAGCCAGTTTTATAATCTCTTCATATTCACAGTTGGAATGAATTTCATTCACAAAGGTCATTGATCTGTTTAGCATGTAAACTAGAATGTCAATACTCCACTTCTTGAACTCTCTTTCCCAAGGGAAAAACATGTTTTTTGGAGCAATAATCAAAGGCCTGCTTATAATATTTGTGTAAGGGCTTAAGCAGGCCTTTGATTATTGCTCCAAAAAACATGATTTTCCCTTGGGAAAGAGAGTTCAAGAAGTGGAGTATTGGCATTCCAGTTTACATGCTAAACAGATCAACGACCTTTGCGAATGAAATTCATTCCAACTGTGAATATGATGAGATTATAAAATTGGCTAAGAGCAACCAGATCATGGGAAAAAAATTGAAAAAATTGAGGTGTTTGGTGATGCTTTATGACTAGCATAGAAGAAAAAGTGTGCTTGTTATTGGCTACAATATTTTTGTATGCCTAACTTGTGACACAAATCTGAGCCTTCCTAAAGAGGCTAAGCATATTGGAAACCTACTTTTACACAACCCAGGCCTCCTCATTCTTGATGAAGGTCATCAAGCTCGAAATAGCCAATCAAAGATATAGAATTGATGGATGCACAAGTTGATGAAGTTCTTCATGGATCAAAGATATGGAATTCATGGATCAAAGTTATGGCTAATAGTAGGATCTATAGGTTGAGAAAGTTCTTCATGGATGAAATTGGGAATAAAATTGATAATGGAAAAGAGAGTGTTGACCATAGGTTTACTTAAATGTTCTGGTGATTGTCCTACTATTGGTTCAATGTTCATGACCTTTATCTACTGAAAAGTTCTTGCTCATTCATACCTTGTTAAGTGTACATGTGATATTGCATTGCATATGTCTGATGTTCTTCACCTTGAAATTTCCATATTGAAATACAGTAACTAACCACTTAGAAAAGGAATTAAAACACAACAATAAGTTGTCACAGTGAAAAGAAGAGGAGATTAATGTTGTTTGGAGAGAGCTGGAATCTTGGTGTAGAACACCTTGTTGCTCAATTTAATGAAAAGAGTCTAGATAGGTAGATAGAGTCATAATAATGTTGAATAAGGCCAAGTGAGGCCCTAATGTTTTTTGTGGTTTTGATTCATTATGTGGTTATTAGGAGAAATGTTGCAAATTTGATAAAATGTTGTCAAGACAATTTCAAGTAAAAATGCAAAAAATGTAAAATCATGGAATGCCAAGGGTCAGGTAGTTGTACAGGAAATTTTAGGAATTGGTAGGTGTCATTTCAAGTATAAATATGTTGTGAACTCATTGAAGGAGGTTGTTGAAGGCTTTAGAGAAGAAACTCAATAAAATTTCTTAAGTTTCTTGTTATTTTCTAGTAAATTCTGAGTTTGCAGACCTAGTACGGTTTCGTACATGCTGCCATTGAATTGTATGGGCTTGGAATAGTAATCATGTGTTAGATTCCTTTTAAATTTTTTTCATTGGTTTTGGGGGTGTTTTGTGAATTTAACACACCATTTCCTTCAAGTAGCCAAAAAACAAGGGTTAAGGGTTTGATTGTTAAAATGGATTGGCATGCCATTCCCCCTTTTTGTATCAACCGTTTCTTGGTGGAATGGGATAAATACGTTAGGATTAGGGGTAGGTAACATGGATTAAGATTGGAAAATAATTTACAAGGGTTTCTCCACGCTGTCCTATTGAAATATTGAATTATGGGCCTTAAGAATAAGGCAAGAGTTGGTAACTAGGAGAAATTGTCTGAGAACAACGTAGGGTTTCCTAGTCCTGATGTGAGTGAGAGTATTTTGTTGTTTTTATAAGGTTTGTAAAGTTTGGAAAGGTCATTTGTGTGATGGGGCATGGAACCCTAATTATTAAAGGGTGAAAACAACTGAATTTTAGTGGTTTAATGAAGGCAGAGTCAAATAATCTTGGGGGAAACATATTTGGAGGATGAAATGAGTTTGTGCAGGCTGAATAAAGCCTATTGGAAGTGGTTTTGAGATTGTGAGAGGTCAGGACATGTGACTTTCAATAAGCCCTAACTATTTGTGTAGAAAGTGAGGGTTTTGTGAAAATAGGTCATATTGAGCAAGTTGGGACTTGGAAGTTGGATATTCTAAGGTTTTGAAGGCTGTTTGTTGGATTTCAAGTGGTTTCTTGGATTGGTTGAAATATTTAACGAGGGTTACTTTGCAAAAGAGGCCTAATTCAAGGCTAGTACAATGTAGAAAGCAAGATTTGAGTTTGGTGTTCCAAAAGAGTTGTAAGTAAGTTTGATATATGTAGAAGGAGGCCTAAATGGGTGCCTAGATTGGTGATTTTTTGTTGAGGTTGTTTGGAAAAGTTGAGAGTTGTGTTAAGAAAAGTTGGCTTGTTGACCTACTAGGAAGACTTGGAGAAAGATTGAAAAGCAAGCCTAGAGTTGAATTTGTGAGATAAAAGTGGGTTGAATCCCTTTGAATGGTGAATTTAAGTTGTTTTCCTGCCCTGCATTGCATCAAATCTAAAAGACAAAATGTAAAGAGTGAAAGGTCTTGTTGCACAACTGTTGAATGTCTCAAGTCATAGGTGTTGTTGCACAATTGATAGGTCAAAAGTGAAAGGTGTTGTTGCACAACTCATAAAAGTTTAAGATACCACAACAATAGCTACATTCGAGGTTGGTGGAAGAGAGAATTTGTGTAATGCGGTAGTGGATACAGAAAAAACACGAAAGCTCCCACTTGAAATAGGATATCTACACACAGGATTAATCATTATCCCTTTAAACAAAATCCACTTGAATTGTATGGGCTTGGATTTTGTTTAAAGGGATAATCGTTACTCAAGTGGAAGATTCATAAAAGCATGTATTGACATCCCCCACTGTGTTGTCCAACCTGCAATTATTCCATACATTTTGATTTACCATCATATCACGATTTTGAAACCACTACCGCATTACACAAATTCCCTCCTCCACAAACCTCCAATGTAGCTATTGATGTGGCATGCCATATTTTTATAATTTGTGCAACAACACCTCTGACTATTTGACCTATCAAAATACATGTGAACAGATATTGAAATGGAGAGTTTTTTTGAAAGTAAGGGTTGTCATAAAAAAAAGGTGAACTTCAAAACATTCTTTTGTTACAGTCTGCAAAAAATAAGAAGTGAGCCACAACCCACTGTGTTTTCCATGATGCAACTATTATGTAAAATTTGTGTTTGAAACATATGAACAAATATTGAAATGGATTTTTTTGTTGAAAGTAAGGGTTGTCATAAAACAAGAAGGTGAACTTCAAAACATTCTTTTATTACAGTCTGCAAAAAATAAGAAGTGAGTCACAACCCAGTGTGTTTTCCATCATGCAATTGTTATGTGCATTTTTTGTGTTCGAAACATATGAATAGATATTGAAATGGAGTGTTTTGTTGAAAGTGAGGGTTGTCATAAAACAAGAAAGTGAACTTGAACAAAACATTCTTTTGTTACAGTCTACAAACAGTAAGAAGTGAGCCACAACCTACTGTGTTTTCCATGATGTAACTATTATGTAAAATTTATGTTCAAAACATATGAATAGATATTGAAATGGAGTGTTTTGTTGAAAGTAAGGGTTGTCATAAAATAAGAAGGTGAACTTCAAAACATTCTTTTGTTATAATTTGCAAAAAATAAGAAGTGAGTCACAACCCACTGTGTCTTCCATGATGCAACTATTATGTGCATATTTTGTGTTCGAAACATATGAACAAATATTGAAATGGAGTGTTTTGCTGAAAGGGTTGTCATAAAACAAAAAGGTGAACTTCAAAACATTGTTTTGTTATAGTCTGCAAAAAATAAGAAGTGAGTCACAACCCAATGTGTTTTCCATCATTCAACTACTATGTGCATTTTTTGTGTTCGAAACATATGAACAGATATTGAAATGGAGTTTTTTGGTGAAAGTAAGGGTTGTCATCAAACAAGAAGGTGAACTTGAAAACATTGTTTTGTAACAGTCCATAAAAAAATAAGAAGTGAGCCACAACCCACTGTGTTCTCCATCATGCAACTGTTATGTGCATTTTGTGTTTGAAACATATGAACAAATATTGAAATGGAGTGTTTTGGTGAAAGTAAGGGTTGTCATAAAATAAGAAGGTGAAATTCAAAAAAAAAATTTGTTACAACCTGCATAAAATAAGAAGTGAGTCATAACCCGGTGTGTTTTCCATCATGCAACTATTATGTGCATTTTGTGTTTGAAACATATGAACAGATATTAAAATGGAATGTTTGGTGAAAGTAAGGGTTGTCATAAAATAAGAAGGTGAACTTCAAAACATTGTTTTGTTACAGTCTGCAAGAAATAAGAAGTGAGCCACAACCCAATGTGTTTTCCATCATGCAACTGTTATGTGCATTTGTTGTGTTTGAAACATATGAACAAATATTGAAATGGACTGTTTTCCTAAAAGTAAGAGTTGTCATCAAATAAGAAGGTGAAATTCAAAACATTCTTTTGTTACAGTCTGCATAAAATAAGAAGTGAGTCACAACCCACTGTGTTTTCCATCATGCAATTGTTATGTGCATTTTTTGTGTTCGAAACATATGAATAGATATTGAAATGAAGTGTTTTTCTCAAAGTGAGGGTTGTCATAAAACAAGAAGGTGAACTTCAAAACATTCTTTTGTTATAGTCTGTGAAAAATAAGAAGTGAGCTAGAACCCACTGTGTTTTCCATGATGCAACTGTTATGTGCATTTTGTGTTCAAAACATATGAACAAATATTGAAATGGAGTGTTTTGTTGAGTGAACTTCAAAACATTCTTTTGTTACAGTCTGCAAAAAATAAGAAGTGAGTCACAACCCACTGTGTTTTCCATCATGCAACTGTTATGTGCATTTTTTGTGTTTGAAACATATGTACAGATATTGAAATGGAGTGTTTTGCTAAAAGTAAGGGTTGTCATAAAACAAGAAGGTGAACTTCAAAACATTGTTTTGTTACAGTCTACAAAAAATAAGAAGTGAGTCACAACCCAGTGTGTTTTCCATCATGCAACTATTATGTGCATTTTTTGTGTTTGAAACATATGAACATATATTGAAATGGAGTGTTTTGGTGAAAGTAAGGGTTGTCATCAAACAAGAAGGTGAACTTGATAACATTGTTTTGTAACAGTCTACAAAAAATAAGAAGTGAGCCACAAGCCACTGCGTTTTCCATCATGCAACTGTTATGTGCATTTTTTGTGTTCAAAACATATGAACAAATATTGAAATGGACTGTTTTGCTGAAGTAAGGGTTGTCATCAAATAAGAGGTGAACTTCAAAACATTATTTTGTTACAGCCTGCATAAAATAAGAAGCGAGTCATAACCCAGTGTGTTTTCCATCATGCAACTGTTATGTGCATTTTGTGTTCAAAACATATGAACAAATATTGAAATGGAATGTTTGGTGAAAGTAAGGGTTGTCATAAAATAAGAATGTGAACTTCAAAACATTGTTTTGTTACAATCTGCAAGAAATAAGAAGTGAGCCAGAACCCAATGTGTTTTCCATCATGCAACTGTTATGTGCATTTTTTGTGTTCAAAACATATGAACATATATTGAAATGGACTATTTTCCTGAGAGTAAGGGTTGTCATCAAATAAGAAGGTGAACTTCAAAACATTCTTTTGTTACAGTCTACATAAAATAAGAAGCGAGTCACAACCCAATGTGTTTTCTATCATGCAATTGTTATGTGCATTTTTTGTGTTTGAAACATATGAACATATATTGAAATGGACTGTTTTGCTGAAAGTAAGGGTTGTCATAAAATACAAAGGTGAACTTCAAAACATTTTTTGTTATAGTGTGCATAAAATAAGAAGTGAGTCACAACCCATTGTGTTTTCCATCATGCAACTGTTATGTGCATTTTGTGTTCCAAACATATGAACATATATTGAAATGGACTGTTTTGCTGAAAGTAAGGGTTGTCATCAAACAAGAAGGTGAACTTCAAAAAAATCTTTTGTTATAGTGTGCATAAAATAAGAAGTGAGTCACAACCCATTGTGTTTTCCATCATGCAACTGTTATGTGCATTTTGTGTTCCAAACATATGAAGAAATATTGAAATGGAATGTTTGGTGAAAGTAAGGGTTGTCATAAAATAAGAAGGTGAACTTCAAAACATTGTTTTGTTACAATTTGCATAAAAGAAAGCGGCCATTCAATAAGAATTGAAAGTGAGTCACAACCTAGTGTGTTTTCCATCATGCAATTGTTATGTGCATTTTGTGTTCGAAACATATGAACAGATATGGAAATGGAATGTTTGTTGAAAGTAAGGGTTGTCATAAAATAAGAACGTGAAACATTGTTTTCTTACAGTCTACATAAAAGAAAGCAGTCATTCAACAAGAATTGATAAGTGAGTCACAACCCAGTGTGTTTTCCATCATGCAACTATTGTGTGCATTTTCTGTTTGAAACATATCAACAAATATTGAAATGGAATATTTGTTGAAAGTAAGGGTTGTTAAAAAATATGAAGCTCAACTTCAATACATTGTTTTGTTACAATGTGCATAACATAAAGTGCTAGTTTCATGTGCTTACATTTATAAGTAAGTTTGACATAAATAATAAGACTTTAGGTGGCATTGTCTACCATTATTTGATGACTTTTGACATTTTTGTAATGGAATTTTACATGGCAACAAAAAGTGTCATGAAATCTGCAAGAACATAGTCTTATTTTTTTTAATTAAGAGTAGTAAACGCTTTTGACCTGGAGCTATGAACCAGTGAGGTCACAAATGGGGGACCTCATCCCCAATATAAATTGTCAAAAAGTAAACCCCAAAGGGATTGGAGCCTTGATGGCAAGATTAACAATACAACTTAACAATCACACAATGGCACTTTTGGCAGAAGACCGTAGTCTTCAAACATACCAAAGTACTGTAATTCCACATGATAATTGATAAAAAGTTACATGATCATAGATAATGTAATTCCACACCATAATTGTTCAATAATTACATGATCAAAGATAATGTAATTCCACACCATAATTGTTCAATAATTACATGATCAAAGACCGAATGGAAAATGAATATTGTCAGGCTGTCTCATCCTCTCCTATAGTTCCTTTTATGTGCAATTGAGGAGACATATAAGATCTTATAGGCTTCTTTAAGTCCTTAGCACTGACGGTGGGGTGATTCCACTTGCACAAGGGTTTGGGGAAGCCTCTACTTCGACCATTGCACTTTCAACACCTTCGACCTGTAAGAAACCCCTGAATATAAATGACTGCGTTTAACAATTAACATATGGATATAAGGAAAAGGCAACATCAGATCTAAGTGCAAAGAAAGAGAATTAGTAGGGGAGAGATGAAAGTCTTATCTGAAAATGCAAACAAATTTCGTAACACATTTATATGAGCTTGTGGAGGAGAAATATAATTCAAAATTAGACAGACCAAGAAATGTCACTAATAATTGAGACCCGATTTTTTCGCTTCTTTCACAGAATTTGAAGGAAATTGAGAAATTGAGCAGGCTAGTATCAAGAATCAATAAAATCAGGCCTCAATTTTATTAGTGACATTTCTTCACACCCACCACTTCCTTGTTCATCCTTTCCCTACAATGTGAAGAATGTTAACGTCACATCAAATTCAAATGCATGCAACAAATTCATTCAAATTATGAAAATACACATTCAAAAGCAGATTTCAAAATTACCCTTTCTTCCACTTTACTCCTCTGAAAGAACCAGGGACAATGTGTTTTCCAATATACTATCAAAATCAGCATATTCGTAACAAAAATGAAATTTTTGAAATGAAATCACAAAGACACTCTAAAATTAGAGCAAAAAGCAACTACAACGACACATATTATAGCCAACCACAAATGCATACTTTAAAAGGGAAAGTTCACGATTTCCTCCCCATACACCCTTTCTTCTTGCTGCCCTGTTGATTCACATTTTCCTATCCCAAATGGACACTAACTTGCTTGCGCCCACCACTTCCTTGTCCATCCTTGCCCTCTAATGCCAGGAATGTAAACGTCACATCAAATTCAAATACATGTAACCAATTCATTCAAAATATCAAAATACATATTAAAAAATAGATTTCAATATTACTCTTTCTCCTGCTTTCTTTGACTTTCCCCTTCGAAGTATGCATTCGTGGTTGCTTGTAATATGTAAAAAATTTGCAAGTGTTATGGGATAGTTAAAGTTCCAAAATTTATTGCACCGTCTGCTGTAAGCAAGCATATAGTTTTTGAATCACAAGAAATCAAATTTTAAGGTGGACTTTCTTACATTCTTGGTGTGTAGGAAACAAAAAAAATTGACAAGAAAATAACTGACACGGGACAATGTATATTCCAATACTGCAAATAATGTGAGCATTTTTTTCTTCTTACAATTAGATGAAGATAGTGAAATGCCATTTTTACTATTACAAATAACATTTAATACGACCATTCATTTGAAAGTATCCATGATGAGAAAAATAGTCGACCTCAAACGATTTAAATGCCAATATTTTTTTTTCACTTATAAGCAAGCTACCATAAACAATAAGACTTCAGGTGGCATCTCCTTCTGGTATATTTCATATTAACATAAATAGAATGCACATTATAAACACACAACCAAATGATTATTGTCACAGTCTGCATAATAGAAAGTGGTCATTGAACAAGAATTGAGAAGTGAGTCACAACCCTGTGTGTTTTCCATCCTGCAACTGTTATGTGCATTTTGAGTTCCAAACATATGAACATATATTGAAATGAAATGTTTGATAAAAGTAAGGGTTGTCATAAAATATGAAGGTGAACTTCAAGATATTGTTTTGTTACAGTCTGCATAACAGAAAGTGCTAATTGAACAAGAATTCAAAAGTGAGTCACAACCCTATGTGTTTTCCATCCTGCAACTCTTATGTGCATTTTATATTCCAAATGTATGACGATATTGAAATGGGATGTTTGTTGAAAGTAAGGGTTGCTGAATACATTTATACTGTCAATATAATTTCCAATGGGGGATACAAAAAAGTATCCAAATCAATTGAGGTGTCACCAACCAATTGGGTTCTCATAGTGTAAG
>VDFB02375044.1:0-10135 GCA_007258455.2 Sequoia sempervirens
AGAGGAAGTTTTCATTGCACCATATCGTTGGAGGCTCAGAGCTCGAATCTCAAAGTTTGCTAACGGAGCTGTGTGAAAATGACTTGAAAGTGACCCCTCGGGCCCCTTTTAAGCCTAAAAAATAGGGTTTTTTAACCCTAAATAACTGTCTTGCTAGGGTTTCGGACCCTCGAACCTATTTTTGTCTGTTCGAGGCTTGTTTTTCATCATCTTATTGCATTTAGACATGTTTTTAGCCTCCCGGACCCCTTTCGGACTTATCGGGTACTTGGTCACCTTTTTTTCGCGAGATCACCCAAAAAATTAAAATTTTCGTCTGATCTCTCGAGGGGGCATTATAATGGCATGTTTTCTCTTGCCATGCAGCAGTGGGGATAGTTTTAAAATATCAATTTTTTTTTGGCTTTGATCAAGATCATTTATTCTTTGAACCAACGCAACAAGTGCATTGCTTCAAAAAGGGGAAAAATGTAGACACGTAAAATATATTGATTGACATCATGCATTTGATCCTAACTTACTAACATCGTTTCTCCCTGAATCATCCCTCGGTCTAACTATTTAATCAAATCCCCTAGTTAAATTCATCCCAGTATTTGATATAGCAAGATTGAAGCCAATTGTTTTATCAGTGGGAATTAAATCTCTCTTGTTAATTAAATCAATCTATGTGATCTAATTATCCCTATTTATTTAACTAATCGAGGAATTTATTTGATTAAATCTCTAAAAGTCTGTCCATTAAATTAAATGGGAGTGCTTATTTGATTTAATCAGCACCATCCCACTAATTAAATGGTATCATTCCTCTCTTATTTGATTTAAATAAACCCATAAATCTAAGTCAAATAGGTCACATCATCTAATCTCTCACATTAAATTATTTAACCCTTGGTTAATTTAATCTCATCTCATGTCACATCCTCTAGATAATGCAATTTGCACATGAAAATAGATTTAATTCATTTATTAAATCTCTATTTTCCTCACAAGGTATCTTTTGGAATATTCTCTCAATTTGAATTCAAAAATTTCAAGTCAACATGTACATCCAACAAGGCAATAACTTCATCTTACATGTCCTGCCCAGGCAAGTGGAATTTATTTTCCCTTCCCTCTTGCATGTCCATTTCCAACAATTTGAATTTCAAATATTGGCATTTAGTGAGACCCCCAAATTTTACTCATCATCCATTCATGAAAGCTGACAAGTGGCACCATATCATTGGATGAATGTTGGTCCCCGTTACTCCAAATTTGGGCGTTAAATCCATCTTGAGAATCCTATGAAATGACTCTCTCCTCATTTATCATCCACAATTTGGTAAGGATTACCAATGCTCAGGCATTCGCCATTTTCATCCATCATCATTGGAAGGTTCAGCTAGGTTTTTGCAGATTTTTGCTTGGAGTCGATTTCTTGTCAACAAAAGTGGATCCTGATCTCTTCAACATTCAAATCTTACAGTCTTAGGAATTGGGAAAGGGCCATTTTCACATCAAATTGGCAACAATTCTCCCATGGGATCATGAGTTTGCATATTTAAATTAGGATTCAAGCTATTTCATTTTTTTTATTGTGTTTTTCACTATTTTCATTCCTATTTTGAATTTTTAAATGGATTTCATGGGGAATCCTTGTTTTAGCTTGCAATTCCTTATTTAACTTGTTTACTCATGTTGTTTTGCAGGTACCAAGATTAGCGTTTGCACAGTTGGTAATGCATAAATTTCCTGAAGTGGCAATTGGAAATCCTATATTTGATAGGGAATCTGGTGAAGATGAAGATCTCCTGCTAAAAGAGGAGATAAGGAAGAAAGATATCTTCTTTGGGAAAGTAACTGATGAATGTGATAAGGAGTTGTAGATGGAAGGAGATAAGTCCCATCAACATGTTGAATTTTTTGTGTTGGCAGGAAACTAAGAGGTTGCAGTAGGATGTCAAGTATGTGGCATCAAAGAATAAATCCTCATACAAGAGGATAAGGAAGGAAAAGCAAGTGAGAAGCTTGTATTGGAGTCTTGTCCTTGTGAAGGCATAAAGAAGTTACAACAGAGTCCTTTGGAGGACATATTGATGAATGCAGAATGTGTTGCAGATATGGTTGAAGAAGTGGAAAGAGTAGAGATAAAATGTTCCTGGGAGGACATGTTGATGAAAGTGGAAGATTGGGAGGAAGAATCATGGAAATCTGAAGTTGGAAAAGAAATCCAAACAAGGAAGTATGCATAGAAAAAGAGAAGCCAAAAAATGCAATGATGCAAGTATGGCAATGCAGAATCAAGGAGACTGAACAACTAGAAAGTGAGAAAAATAAATCAAAGGATGACATGATAGATTCCATGTGTAGGAGCACATGAATTTAATCACCTGGGGAGTCTAATGTAGGAGCATCATTCTCCATCTTCCCTTTGGCCAGCGTTTCTCCCTCGTCAGTAGAACTTTGGCTTATCTACAAGAGGTGTCTACACATTCCAGTGATAAAACAATGGTGTTGGAAGATCGAAGGTCATCGATGTGATAGGGTGACTTCGGTAGGACCATATTCTAGGTCCTAGCAATGGAACAATCATGTTGGTAGAGTGGAGTTACATCAATGTGAGATCTAGATTTTTGCAAGACCATGTTTTGTGTCCCAGTGATGATCTGATGGTGATAGAGTGTGACGGGTTCATTGGCGTGAGTATGTAGTATCAACAAGACATCATTCTTTGTCCCAATGACAGGGTAATATCGATGTGACTTAAGTGTTTCGATGTGACTTTGGAGGAAGTCCCTCTGACAAGCTGATGAATGTTGATTGATGACACATGGTTGATCAGTAGGAGATGCATTGAGGTCCCAATGATACGGTGACAACAAGGAAGATGACCTTGGTGGGACCGACTAGAAGGTGACTGACAAGGTAGAATTCAACGACAATGTGGACAAGTTGAAGGATCAGTGAAAGTGAATGGTTTCAGTAGGACTCATCCTAGAGTCTCACTGATAGCCTAACAAAATGATGTCAGTAAGTTGCAGGTTTTCATAACCTTACAACCTTCGACAAGAGGTTCTGGAGTTCGTGGTTTTGACGATTTGGTGACTGTGCAATAATTTCTTGATCAACAGTGGGGTCAAGTTGGTTGATCAAATGATGCAAAGTCTTGGTGGGACCCATCTAGGGTATGAGATGATAGAAGATGTCAAAGCAAACATGTGGCATGACGAGATTGGATGAACCGTAATCCACATCCTTGTTGTGGATTACGAAGCAGTGACATGGCGATGCTCCAATGGAACAATGGACAGAGTGTATGGTGAACATTGATGGGACACTTGTGTATTGGTGGGAGTCAATTCAAAGTCTCCCTGACAAACCGATACCTCTTTGAGTTGGTGGTATGCATATCTATCAGCAGGACTCCTTCATATCGATGGGAGGTGATTAGTGGTCTCATCGATAAGGAAATGGTGGACTTAGTAATGTGAGTGGTATAATTGGTGCTTTGGTCAATGATAGTGGATGAAGAATGATATCATGACACTTAAAGAGGAAAGATTTGATGTCATTCCACATCATTGTTGTGCAATACATGTTGATTGGTTGACAATTAGAAACTTTTGATAGTGAGGTAATTGCTTGGTGATACTATGACATAGGAGTGAAGAACGACCAGGCCAACATGAAGGAGAAAGCTTGTTGGTGATGACAGAGAGAATATATATATACCCATCATGAGAGTAGCCCCTAGTATGAGAGGTTGGTAAGAAGAGAAAGCCAACCTGAAAGAGAGGAGGAAGCTAAAATGAACCATCTCAGAAATGGTGCATGAGCAGAGTTGAAGTAACCTAGAGAGCACGAGGGGAAGAGATTCAAAGAGTAGAGCATGATGTGATATGAACAAGGAATTTCCCTATAGATGTGAATTTCTAAATTTAATTCTATAATATGTTCTAAATGACCAAAAGAGAGTTGTTGACCTATGTTGTGTCAATCTGTGTGTGTGTGGTCCGTGAATTGGCTATGAGATTATGACGGCCTAATAAGGTCCTTCGATCTTCACTGTGTCAATACTAAAGATAAATTTTCCTTGGCACTCTATTAAGTTGGTACATACACTTAGATTGGACCTTGGGTATTTTATGGTATTTTCCTCAGTTTATCCTTTAATTGTCAATCTAGGAGTTGTAAACTTGTGAAGGGTGTTGTGGAAATCTACCTAAGGGCTAAAACTAATGAACTAAGGGGGGATGGATGCATCTAGAAATTCAATTAAATCACACCTTTCAATCTAGAGTTCAAATCACACTTCTCAAATTTCAAATGAATGAAATCCTATTGTTAATCACTACCTTCCTATTTCATTCCAACACATATAATTTAGAATTCTTAATTAAACTTTAATCAATATCTTGGGATTACACACTCTTATAATGCCTCAAAATTACAAAATGCTTTCAAAAATTAATAACAAACATTAACAACGATGACATAAAGAATATAGTGCTAAAGATGTATTTAAATAGTGTAGGTGACAAGAGCTTAACAACTCGGGTGACAAGACCTGTGTATCCTAGCGGCATGGTTTGGTAAAGTTGGGTAGATTACTTCAATGTTCTAAAAACATAATACACTTCACCAGTTCAGTCAATACATGTCGTCCTTGCAATATTTACTTACACCAAGCATTAACAATATTTTTCAAGTAGAAATTACTTCACACTTTAACAAATACAACCATACAGATTGAACTTAACTCAATAACATATATGTGGGATTACTAATATTTAATTAAATCACAAACATATGAAATCACTGAGAAAATTTAAATGATACCTCACACACAATAACAGAAAAGGAAATCCAAATGTTGGTGAGGAGCGGGCCCTTTCTCCCAACTGGTCAAATGGAGAAGAACGTTTATATCAATGCAGATTCGGCACTTCAATAGACTTATATTAATTTCAACTTCAGAATAATAACTAAGATTGTTTCCAAGCTCGAATGAGAGCATATATATAAGTCTTAATATAGAATAGAATACTAAAATAGATATATCCACCAATTACAAGTATATAACCAAAATTACTTGATCGATTTTGTAAATAATAATGTGGCCTACGGCCTACTATTTTTCAAGCATTCAAAAACCGCCTAAACAACCTAAGTACCATACCATTGATTAAACAAAAACTATAAGACAATAACAAAAAGGGACCATGAGATCCTCTAGGTAGTCTCCATTATGTGTTCCTTCAACCTCCAAACACCCCTATTCACAATATCCACCGAAATTAGTACTCAAGATCAATTAATTACCAAATGTTTTACATCCCTATATTCATATCAATTTACTTTAATATTTCACAAATATCATGGCAACTTAAGGGAAAAGGGGAAAAAAGGTAAGCTTAATATGGACACAAAACTAGGTGAATTCTAACTAAAATGGATGATAGAATGTAACTCATCATTTATCTTCAAAAATGAAGTCACTACATAAGGTTGTGTAAGTGGAAACATGGCTAATAGGATCTCCTTTCCCACCATATTTCTCAAACCTAGGAGCCTCTATACCTTGTTGCATTTTTGTTCTCAATATCTCCAAGGATAACAGATTGGTTTTGATGTTCTGTGAAGGTTGATTGTGGTTGTTTTGGTTTAATGTGGTGATTTGTTGTTGTAGGGATGAGATATTTTGCAAAATTATGTTAAGGATTGGATCATTGTTGGTGTTGTGAGATGGAGGTGAATAAGGTGGAGTCATGGCATGCGCAGAGGGTGGCGGAATCTCAGATCGGTGAGGGGAAGTGATGAGGAGATAAGGGAGGTATTTTAATGAATAAAGCCAGTGGGATTCAGCGGAAATGAAGGCATTGCTGGGTAGGTTGGATGGTTGCAGTAATTACGAGTACTCAGTGCATGAAATAGATGTCAGGGCTGAGAACTGAATTCCACCCTGAATCTTGGAGACCCAACTTGAGAAATGAATCCAATGCAGGACATTTTATCAAAAAATATGAGCCAGAACGTCTATTCCATGTCTTACTTTCGCTACTTCCTTTCCTGTTACTATTTTGAAATGGCACCTGCACTCATTTGTTATTTCTTTCAAAGTCAAGCAAGTTTTTATAATTTCTCATTTCTTCATCTATCCTTCTATGTTTTCTGTGACATTACTAACCATTGTTTTGAGCATCATGCATGGATTTGTGGGTAAGTATTAGAAATGAGGGTGGCTGAAGCCTATGATTCATAGAGGCTGACCAGTGTCAACATGGTGCAGAGTAGAACGCAAGATCTACAATGAATGGTGTATCACTAATTGAAATGAGTTCTGAACTATGTCCACTTTATAGTATTGGAATAGGATTAGATTCGGCTGTAAAGCTCATGGGCCGCAACCTAGTATGCAACCCAAAGATAAAATAGCCTGAACACCGAATGCAAAGCGCAATGCAAGGGCTGGCGTGTAAAAGCAATTCTCATATTTGCAAAACAAGATAATTTTATGGATTATGCCGCAAAACCAAAAATGATGGAACTTTGCTGTAATTATGGAAAAATCACCTTTCCTTTTACTTAATTTAAATACCTTAATATTGATAAATTACCCCACATCACCTTTGATCTAGGCAAGTTGCATGTGGTTTTACATCCAGTTGGCTCTTATCCCTTTAAAACTAAATAAACCTAAATTTTCCTTAATTTAGTGTTGTAAAGTGCATTTATTTACACCTTCACATTAAATTTAGGAGTCTTGTAAACTAAATGGACCTAATCTAGTGTTGTAATGTGTTGTACACTTTCACATTGGAATTAGGGTCCTTTTAAGCTAAAAAGACCTATTTTTTCCTTAATTGGATGTTGTAAAGTATATTTATTTACAATTTCACATTCAATTTTGATCCCTCTTGCATTTATGACCTTAATATCATCATTAATAGGCCCCTAAGACCCTATATTGTGCATCCCAAGACATATTTCCCCAAATAAAAAATCCTCTAAATAAATATTTCTCAATAACAAAATAAAACTTAATTCTTAAATACTCCCAACATTCTCCAAATAGGTTCTGCAGGAATCCTTCCAGCGGCGCTGCCATGTTGCAAAGCAGAGTCCTATTTGGCCTATTTTTAAGGATTTAAGTAGGAAATTTGGGTTTTAAGTTCAAATTTCATGAATGTCGGCCTATGGGATCCAATTAATGGGATATTAGATGGATTGCCTATATAAATGAGGTGTCAAACCATCATTTCATATAAGAATTCATGATATCAAGTCAAGCACTAAGGAGTTAGGCATTCCCAGACTTTGCATGATCATCAAGAGAGCATTCAAGATCATTTATAAGGCATTCAAAAGAATATTTATTCATCATTTGTTGCAGCAATTCAAGATCCATCATCATGTCAAGGATATCAAGCATCAAGCATGTTGTTGAGCTAGTGTTGTGATGTTGCATTCAAGATCCAAGGTCAAGCATTGTTCTACACTTATCTCACGATCTAGATCTACATCCTTCATGGTCATTTCATGTTAGATTGCATATTTATAAGACATTACTCAAGATATCATTGTTCATGTTTCATGTTTCATGTCCTTATTTCATTATCTCATCATTTTGTTTAATTACCTCAAAGGGGTTTGACCAAGGTAAGCCCCCATTTACTAACAAATCAATATTTTTTTCTCCCTCTACATGTGTTATTACAAGTCTAGGTGTCTTAGATCTTGAATATCCCTTGGAGATTAGATTACAAGCTTGGAGAAAGTTTTTGGCGTTGTCCCCTCATTCACAAGGTTGTAATCTTCACTAAAAATCACCTACAGCCTCAAAATCAAGGTTTCAGATCCAAAAATCAAGTGGAATAGAAAGAAAAAACATTGAAGACTAGATTTAGACTTTGAAATTCCAAAAAAACCTAACTCGACTCATACGCCAGTCTTGGTGTATGAGTCCTCATTTAGGTCATTTTTGAAATTTTTGTAGTTTTAGATACCCTTTTTCCAAGAACCTGTTTTAGACCAAAAACCTTGATCTGGGACTGATACGCCCAAACTAGCGTGAGTCCTAGTATGCCAAAATTTTAGGTTATTCAACATTTCAGGCCTCCATTCAATCTCTCTCAGGTTTCTAGGTGCTGCTCTATACTTTTCTAGTTTACTATTTTGATTTATTTACATTTACAATTCATTTAGTGAATTTTTATGCATCAACGAATTCAATCATTAGATCTTACATTTCATTAGTCTTTCCAAGCCCTAGCTTGATGGTGAACCCTTCTTTAGTCCTTAATCAAACCCTAAGACATCCTATTAGAAGATTTATTTCCCCTTTCTACATTAGATTGAGATCTCTAGGGCATCCTTGAATGTGGAGCATAGAAAGCTTGTTGCCCTAGGTCCTAAAACAATTGGGGTGACAATTTTCTATCTTACATTTTGGTGAACCTACATTTAGAACATTTTATTTTCTAATTGGGAGTGCATCAACATCCTAGATCATGCTTGCATTAACATTGCATTAGGGTTTGCATTAGTTAATTGGCATTCTAGGGTTTAGAAATTTTGCATTAGTGAAAGTGAATATAGCTTGCATTATTGCATCTCAAATAATTGAAAATCATATAAAATCTACATTTACATTTAGATTACATCTCATACAAACTAAAAATCATAGAAATCACTTAAAATTTCTTGAAAATCATGAGAAAAACCCTAACTAGGACCCATAAGCCCCTATGGGCGATTTAGTCCCAATCTAGATTTTAAACTGCCTTTTACAGTATTAAAAACCTCATTTATGTGCTTCCTAAGCTTTTTGGTAACATATAGTATCAATCTAAAAAAAATTGGTAACTTTTGTTTTATGCATCTAGGTCAAAAACATCAATTTAGGGTAGTCATTTTTCAAATCATTTCAATAGCAAAAATCATCAAATTTGAAAATGTTCACATTTTTGAAAATTTGCATCATATGGATAAAAGTACATTTCACTTTTTCATATACAATGTTTACATTCATAAAACTTTGCATAAGTTTGATAAAAGTGCTTTTCATTTTTAGATATACATTGTTTCCATTCTTAAAGTTTTGCATGCATTGGATAAAATTCCTTCTAGTCTTTGGATATACATTGTTTACCTTCTTGAAGCATTACATAAGATGGTTAGAATTTCTTTTCATTTTTGTTCAAACAATGTTAGTACCTTACCTTTCTAGGCATGCTAAGAAAAATTTCATATCCCCTCCCTATGAGAGTGTTTTAGTGAAAGAGAATACAACCTTGGACAATCCTAACGATCATATTTGTTCTTCTCCTAATATCTCTCCTATTGGCGAAGAAGATATTTTGGTGTTAGAAGAACCAATCAATGAGAGTTTTGAGAATCCCAGTTGTTTCTCTCCTTCTGCCTCTCTTATTAGGCAAGACATTGATGAACAAGAAGAAACAACCATAGGTAGTCATGATGATAACATAACACAACAAGAGACCATTAAAACCTATCTACGTAACACTTCAACTAGTCTACATTCATCTCTCAACACTTTCCCCACTTGTGATAATGTTTTATAGGATGAAATTGAATGTGAGGAGGATATGTTGGTGTTGAATTATCAAGCCTTTAAGATCTATGACAATCCTCTTTATGTTTCTTCCCCTACCTATCCTATTTTGGAAGACATTATGGGACAAAGGAATGAAAATTTGGATAATCTTGACAATCACATTTGTTCATCTTCTAGTTGTGAGGAAGATGCTTTGATGTTAGAAAATATAGCCAATGAGATTCATGAGAATCTTATGTGTCTCTCTTCCCCTAGGAAAAACATTATTGAATAAGAGAATGCCATCATTAATAAACAAGACATTTCAACCATTGACCATTCCCCTGCTTGTGATGAAATCATTTTGGAAGAACCAATCCTTGAATGTCAAGAAAATTTGGTTTGTAGTTCTCCTAAAAACTCTCCTCCTAGGGAGGATATCATGGTGCAAGAAAATTACAATAATAGTGATGTGACTTCCTTGGATTATGGTGAAAAGATGATACTAGATTTCCCTTTATTAGAAATACATCAAACCAAGACCACTAAGGTTATGAATGCACAAGTGTACATTAGATCTTCCTCGATTGATGGACC
>VDFB02375046.1:0-34656 GCA_007258455.2 Sequoia sempervirens
AGTGATGTTTCTCCTCCACAACGAGCGGCCGATGTACCAAGATTTGAAAGGACGGATTCCTGGACCTTCTTACTTCTATTTGTGCAAAAGCTTACGAGCTATGTATGTAACTGTATTCCTTTTTAACTCTGATTTATATTTGCAGTGAAAATGAAATTCATGAGGAAACATATTGTAACTTGTACATGTTTATCAATAAAGAAAGGAAGAAATTTATTGTAATATCTTTGTTATATGTTACTTTTACATGTTTAAAGTGGAAATGGGAAAGTTTTTAATTTACGCTGAATTGGGTCGAATATGCCTAGATGAGTTGTTGACTAAAGGACTGGTAAGACCAAGTGTATCACCATGGGGAGCACCTGTGATCTTCGTGAAGAAGAAAGATGGAACAATGCGGCTATGTATTGACTATCGCATGCTTAACAAAGCTACGATAAAGAACAAGTATCCATTACCTCGAATTGATGATTTGTTTGATCAAGTCAGAGGAGCAGCCGTATTTTCAAAAATTGATCTAAGATCCGGATATCACCAGCTTAGAGTTAAGGATGAGGATATCTTTAAAACCGCCTTTAGAACTCGGTATGGACACTATGAATTCACAGTATTGCCATTTGGTTTGACAAATGCACCTGCAGCATTTATGAACCTTATGAATAGTGTATTCAGAGATTACTTGGACAAGTTTGTATTGGTGTTTCTAGATGACATATTAATCTATTCTAGAAATGAAGAAGAACACAATCGGCACTTAGGAATGGTTCTACAACGTTTGCGTGAGCATAAGTTGTACGGAAAGCTATCCAAGTGTACCTTCTTCCAACGTAAAGTGCATTACTTGGGACATGTAATTTCAGCTGAGGGAATTGAAGTTGATCCGGCTAAGATCGCAGCAATAACTCAGTGGCCTATACCTAAGAATGTACCTGAAGTGAGAAGTTTTATGGGACTAGCAGGTTATTATAGGAAGTTTGTTGAAAACTTCTCTAAGATTGCTTTTCCTATAACCTCTCTACAGAAAAAGGGAAAAAGATTTGATTGGAATGAGAAGTGTCAAAAGGCATTTGACCTACTCAAAGAAAAATTAACTACCGCACCAATTTTGAAAGTGCCAGATCCTGAAAGGAGTTTCACAGTTGTCACTGATGCTTGCGGAGAAGGACTTGGTGGAGTACTTATGCAAGATAATCAAGTAATTGCTTATGAGTCAAGAAAGCTAAAACCTTATGAGATAAATTATGCTTCGCATGATTTAGAGTTGGCAGCTGTCGTTCATGCATTGCGAATGTGGAGACACTATTTGCTTGGGAAACCCTTTGAGTTGAAAACTGATCATAATGGTTTAAAATACCTTTTTACTCAACCAAATCTAAATGCCAGACAGAGGAGATGGTTGGAGTTGATTGCTGATTATGATTTCAATATCAGCTACATCAAAGGAAAAGAAAACAGGGTTGCTGATGCATTAAGTCGAAGACGCCATATAGCTTCTATTGTTGCAATTCATACTGATTTTAAAAACCTAGTGCTCCAGAAATGTGCGGAAGATGAATATTATTTGCAAGTTAAGCAAGCACTTAAAGAGAATCCTGAAGATTCAAGGTATGATGGTTTCAAGTTTGAACCAAATGGAATGCTTAGGTATAAAGGAAGGATGTATGTACCCAACATAAGCAACTTAAGAAATTTGGTGTGGAAAGAAGCACATGAGGCTCCATATTCTGGTCATCCAGGGGTAACAAAAATGATGGCCGATGTTAAGCCATTATATTTCTGGAAAGGAATGAAGGGAGATGCTGCTAATTATGTTGCAAAATGCTTGGAATGTCAACGAGTAAAAGCTGAGCATCATCATCCAGCCGGTTTGCTATACCCACATGATATTCCAGAGTGGAAGTGGCAAGTGATAAGTATGGATTTTGTGCAAGGATTGCCTATGTCCAGAAATAAGCACAATACCATACTAGTAGTGGTTGATAGGCTGACTAAAGTAGCTCACTTTATACCTGGAAATCTAACTGATGGAGCACCAGTTATTGCAAGGAAATTTGTGCAAGAAGTATTCAGATTGCATGGGATACCTGAAAAGATCATTTCTGATAGGGATGCAAGAATTACTTCTAGGTTTTGGCAAACCTTATTTTCTGCACTCGGAACTCAGCTAAATATCAGCTCAGCGTATCATCCGGAAACGGATGGGCAAACTGAAAGAGTAAATCAAGTTTTAGAAGACCTACTTCGAGTATATTGCATGGATCAGCAATATAAGTGGGAAGACTATTTACCTTTAGTCGAATTTGCCTACAATAATTCATACCATTCTGCAATCAAAATGGCTCCGTTTGAAGCCTTGTATGGTCGAAAGTGTCGAACTCCGATAAGTTGGGATAAACTTGAGGATCGAGTAAGTCTTGGACCCGTAATGTTAGCAGAAATGGAAGAGCAAGTAAAGAGTATAAAGCAAAGGTTAGCCGAAGCTAACAGTCGACAAAAGAGTTATGCTGATGCAAAGAGAGTACCTCGAAATTTTGCCATAGGTGATAAGGTTTTGTTAAGAGTCAAACCTCATAAAAGCTCCATTAAATTTGGAAAGTCATCCAAATTAGCTCCACGTTATGTTGGACCTTTTGAGGTTTTAGAAGAAGTAAACCCAGTAGCCTATCGAATTGCATTACCACCTGCTCTTGCTCGAATGCATAATGTCTTCCATGTGTCCTACCTTAAGAAGTATATACCAGGTGATAACCATGTTATTGATTGGACTGCTTTACAGGTAAAGGATCCCGGGGTAGTAATGCTCGAGCCTATTAAAGTGCTTGAAGTCCGCAAGCTACGCTTACGGAACAGAGAAGTCTCTCAATGTAAAGTCCAGTGGGATCAATATACTGAGGACTCAGCTACCTGGGAAGACTATGAGGAAATCCGGAGAAAATTTCCTGACATTCTTGAGGCATTCAAGAATGGTGAATAAAGTAGTGTTTTGTTGTTTTTATGCTTTAAATAATACCTTGTTCATCGGGGACGATGAATCATAAGGGGGGAAGTATGTTACACCCCGATTGTATAGCTACTATTCATAGGATGTACATTGTAAATGTTGAATCTTTCTGTTGAATAAAGTGAATTGTTCTTGTGATCAATTGGATGTATCCTAAATGATTGTCTCTTTATCTGATGCTTCTGTTAATATAATTCTTGAATGAAATTAGCATATTGAGTTATGGAATAATGTTGTTCTAACCTATTACAATGTTTAATGTATATTACCTTGGTTTTGAGCAATTGATTTCCGTTGTCGTCTCATGAATTGCAGGAGACAGGTTCGTACCTCCAGACAGAGGAGAGATATCACTCGGGGAAGAACTTGGTCGGGTAAACAGTAATGAATACCAACTGGACATACACACACAAGCCTTAGAACTGAGTAAGCTAAGTCATTGTTTTTGGTTAAAGGTAAGTCATCTGTAGGCTTGTCTCGTATCATTAGGAGTCGTGTCTTCTTCTGAATGTGTAAACAAGTGATGCTTGCCAGTATAACCTTATAAATGATAAGTTCTGGTTAGAGGTGGATATGTGTATTTGTACATACGAATACGATATGTACAAGTACCCATAAGTACATTCATGTCGATACAAACGTATTAAGCAGATGGATATGCCATACGTATGTGTCGATATAAATGTATTTATGGATACTTATACATGTAGTATATATACAGATATATATACAAGTATACATACCCACGGCTAACGAGATAAATGAATTATATATTGTAATGATATCTTGCCTCTGAAATTATACGAATACATATATATTAATTTACATGTTTAATGTATAATGTAAATGAATATATGTGTATTAATATAATGTTAAGTATTTCAATATATTTAATATTATATTAAAATATTAATATAATATAGTTTAAAATGTATATAATATTATTTAAATTGATAATTTAAATAATTATGCATAAACTATATTATGTAAGTATTTTAATATAATAAACAAATATATTTAAATAAAAGATTTGTCAAAATCAAATGAAATAAAAGTTAAAACATTGTAAAGCACGAATACAAATCTGGGAAGAAATTAAAAATCGCGGATTTCATAAAAATCACGAATTGATAAGAAAACGCGGATTTTTCTAATGTGTTCGTTGAAGTGTTAATCTTCAAATATGAGCCTGCATATATGCGCCATTTTTACTTTGAAAACTCTATTAAAATATTAAAGTTTTACCAAAGCGAAATAAAGAAGAAAAACGCGAAAATACAGAAGGGAAAATGAAAAACACGCAGGTAACCGCGCGACTAGGGCCAGACGTCTGAAAATGGCCGATTCATCTCTTGCTTGGTGAATAAGATGAAATCTGTACGCCATTTGAGCAAGGAAGAAGTCAGAAATGAAACTTGGCATTTAACCTAACTGTAAAAAAGCGCCAGTTGAAAGTTGTCACAGTTTTAACAGCCTGAAACAAATTCGAATTAAAATGAACTTCTTGCTGTCAAACATGGAGGTCGAAACCCTCACCAATTTGATACACGTTTTTAGTTTGAAATATTCTTCAACCTGCTGGCAGTCCTAGCGCCATAGAAGGTGGAAATCAGTTTTAAAATGAACCTATAAATATACCTGCGTTTTGGCATTCTTGGGCACACGAATTTACAATCAAGTTCTTGAGCATTTCATAGCAAAAGAGAGAATTCGCCATAGTAGAGAATTTGTGAAGTATTTTGTTAAGGAAAGGTGTTTTCTGATCAAAAGAGCAGAAGTTGAAATTGCTGGTTTAAAGTAAGCTTTGAATAAAAGAGGAGTAACTGGGAATTACACTGTTACTGTGTTGAGCTTTTGGTTTCAAGAATCCAAGCTGAAAGTGGTCTGAATAGAGGCCAGTGAAGGAGTTATCTTCCCAACTTGTGGAAAGCTAAAACAGGCATGCTAAACTCTTACTTTTTATGTTAATCTGATAATTCTCTGAAATATAGTCATAGCTAGAAAGAAATGAATATGATTATCTCAAGATTGAACTAAAAGAATAATAGTTTCTTAACCATTATCATGAATTTAGTCTTGTCATGGCTTTTGTTTGGCTTTTGTTGTCAATGATGTACACTTTACATTGGTTAATGGAAAGCAAACTGCATTGTGTTTTAGTGGCTCTGTATAATGAGCATATGCTTGTGTTTAAATATTAGATACTAGGGTTGAGTCAAGAATATTTGCAAGATATACTCTACAACTTAATACATACAACTTAATCAAGTTATTGTATCCCTAGGATGAATATATCCTGAATTAGGGCGTCTGTTGTAGTATCTTGTTTAATAGATTCATCATTCCAGTAGTAAAATGTTGTAGGAAGTCTAGGGTACGGACTACCCCGATAGACCAACCTACGCGTAGAACTAAGATAGCCTTAAGTCAAGTTGAACCTGGCTAGTGAATGTGACATATGACCTATGTTCTTCGTTGAACGTAAACACTTTGGCCAAAGTAGTGTAAGGAACCATTTAGTTGTTGTACTACACTGTCAGTTCACCGTGATTCCGAAATACGACCTAGTTTGTGATTTGCCGTTAGCACGAAAACTAGTTTTGTAGAATCACAGCACTATGTCCAGTTGGTAGTCATTAAAGGTTACCCAACCAATCTCTTCTTCGAAGGGAGGGCCGTTCATTGAAAAATGATCGTGCGGGGGACCGCATTATAAGTCCGTGGTTGGCGGAAAAACGCTCGAGTGATGTTTCTCCTCCACGAACACCCGACGGATGCTCCAAAGCTTGACAGGACGGATTCCTGGACCTTCTTATTTCTATTGGTGTCAAAAGCCTACGGGCTATGTATGTATGTTTCTCATCATGCTTTGTAATTTCATTTGAAATGAAATAGTTTATAGATGCAATAAATGTTTCTTATTTATGTTTTGAAAAGAAATTGTTTGTTCAAAATGGTATTGTTCTTACTTTTATGTATGAATTGTAAAGTTTTAATTTTATCGTACAAGTGTGTTCGTTCACTATGTCACTCTGACACCTCCCCCTAAAGTCCCATCTAACCAAATCTCAAAACCCTGCTTCTGGAAGCAACCAACTGGAAAGGGCGAAGCAAGAGACTGGGACTCATCACCTGAAGTCAGGAATGTATTGCACAAGAGTGAACCCAAATACCACATGTTCAGCCCACCTCCCTAAGTTGTCGATGTCATCATCAAATCATGTACATGTGGGCTGAAAAAAAACTGATGAGCACACCTCAAGATGCAATCAAGGTGAAACTCCCTTGACTACGCCAAAGGGAAACCCGAATAATCATGTGTACTCCGTCCTATACTGGCAGTATCCAACGAAGACTCACAAATCACAACTCACAACTGGATGAGTTGGTCTTGAAGCAACATCATCATCACCTTTCTCAGAAAACAACTGCAAGCGTCTTGTCTCACCTTCATCATGAATGCCATCTACTGCCAAGAAAGAGGTTGGAACGACACCAACATCCAACATGTAGTCAACTCGCAGATCGAGCAAACTCCTCTCGAGAGTAATGCACCTATCACCAACTGACTCCTCATGCCTATTCGACGCACATGACATTTACCTGTATCCTAAATGTGAATGCTAGGTGAACTCACGCTACTATCATCAACAAGTGCTCTGGCTGCCATAGATAACTGAGTCTCTGCTATACATAATGAATCTCGAGCCAATCTCAACTCCAAGCAAAGCTCATCAACATGTCTCTCGGAATCCTAAAGTGCCAACTAAGTACTCACCAAAGAATCCCTAGTGACCTCAAGCTCTTGAGAGAGTCTATCAACTTCCTCTTCTTTCCTCATCAAGGCATCTGAATAGATCCCAACAAGGTTAAGAAGGTGGTCACGATCTGAAAGAAGGTGTAAGTAACTTGACTTTATCGATCCCATACCTTCTTTGATCTCCTGTAAGCTGTCATGAGAAGACTCAACTACAACTCCTTTTTGTCTTCTCTCTAGCTGAACCATCCAAAGGTGATTTTCAGTCACCTTATGCATCTTGTCATGATGAGATAACTGCTACAATCTCACCCTCATTCACCTTTATTTGGTTCCTCAAACTGTGTAGACCATACGGTGTATGTCTAGCTTCAACCTCCCAGGAAGAAGCCTCTAATTGTGCCTGATATTCTTTTTCCGCAAAGTCATGTATGCTCTCATTCTGATTTGGAGTTGGGACATCACTAATCCCATCTACAAAATCCTCATCAATGTCCTGAATAGGTGTCCAAATACAAGAGGACTCTGGCTACTCCATGTACTCATCATCACCCCGCTCAGCTGAAACATCGGATGATGGCATGCTATCCTCCTAAAGAGAAGATGCAACCTGTAATTTCTTTTTAGTGGCCTCCTACTCAAGACTATTTCCCAATTTTTCCAATCCTTTTTTCTATTCTTTCATTCTTTCCATCATGCTATCCTGTTGTCGAATCCAAGCTCCTATCCCAGCTTCTATTGTCTTGATAAAATCGGCCATGAAATCCAACTGAAATTTCTTTGAATGACCCAATCAGGCTGGCAGAATCTTGGCCCTGATACCACTGAGATATCCCTTGAAGAATTTCACCTAAACTTGCTGATTTTAATCTCAAGGAATATTAACAAACAGTTTGCATGCAACGTTATAGCTTGTTGTTGTGAATTTCAGTTTGCTTTGGTTTGCTGTTGAATTGGATGATAATGTTGCAAATACTTGGAAATGATTGCTAAATAGTTTAACAATGCAAGGAAGATGAAATGCAAGTGTTTTTTCCAAATGCAAATAGATGAATAAACTAATGCAAATCATAACCTACACTCAACTAACATTTTCACAAACAGTTGGCATGCAACGAATATGAAGTCACTACATCAACTATATGGTATGCAACTTATCTCTCCTTTATTGATATTTCAAATCTATTACAATACTGAGAAAGATAGCCAAGACTCTTGGCTTTACAATGAAGTGCAGCTCCTAAAATTTGAGTACATATGGCAACAACTAAGATACCCGATATGCTCATATATGAATGCAAAAACATGAAGAACCTAGTTTATGAGAAGCGCCTAAGCTGAAGATGGATGGCAGCCAACATAGCATCAGCAATTGTCCTCTCTACAAGCCAAATCGAATTCTTCCTTAAGCCGCCCCTGTTCTGAAGTAAACCCCTCAAAATAAATAAATCGCAGTTGTTGATGTGGTCCAATGATGCCAAGAATGATTGCCTAGCTCCTAGCATTGGAGCGATCCAATCCTTATGTCAAATCGATGAAGTATGAGACCACCACAAGCAAAATCGTGGGATATAAGTCTGCAGATGTATGACTGTAAATTGCTAACCAGCACCTTCTATCAATGCAAATCGACCTCTAGCTATGACTGTAAAAATGCTGCAATGTATATATAATTTGAACCAGCTCTTGCAATAGTAATATGCCTTTCTAGATGCCAAAATCGTCCTTCCTAAAGGACTGAAAATATCTCCTCAACTGAAAATATGATGCTCCAATTCGAGTCTCCAAAATTGGGCCCTTGGCCACACAATTTTGCACAATGAAGAAGACTGAAATATCTCCTCCTCTCAACTCCAACTAGGGTTGATATTTCACAACCGAAACCGGTACCTTAGAGTCTTCAAACCCTTAGGCAATTTGCTAAGCATTCAACTCAGCTTCTTACCACGCAAGTAAAGAGTAATGTATTCCAAGTGTGCTTGAATGACTAGCAAACAACTTCTTAAATAGATTTCTCAACAAGTCTCCAAGAAGCTTCTAGAATAAAATATTATTTTATTCTCTTAAGTGACTTTTTGATATTATTTTATTTTATTTAGTCATTTTATTAAAATAATTAAATATAAAGTCATCCTTGTTGGGTGAAAATTATGTAATCAGCTTTTCGATAGATTACACAACTTGGACTTCAGCCACAGCTATGTGAGATGTGAATCTCTCCTCTCGGAAAGGGGAGGCGCCCTTCTTACTGCTAACAGAAGCAATAGTAAATCAAACAAATAATTACAAAATGTACACGAAACTCACGGAGTGGGGGGGGTGTGTTACATTCATCCTTCTCTCTTTTTTCAGAGAAGATGTTTACAATGCTTCACCGTTGTAAGTTCAGAATTCTTAATAACCTAAAACTAACAACTAGCAGTAATACCAATAGCTCTATCTCGTCAAAGCGAAGCATAGAGATACCAAAAGTGATTAATAACAAACAAAATAAAGTAAAAAGGGAAAGCTCACGAAGGCACAAAGTCGTTCCGTAGCTTTATCAGTGTTGGATCTGTGTAGACGTACCGTTTGCTACGTTAGAAGCACAAAGTCTTTAGACGAACAATTCTTGAGATGAACGCATTACAAGCACAAGTCTTGTAGATCATCCAACAAAAGTCAAATATACGAGAGTTACAAGCACAAAGTCTTGTAGATCCTTCGACAAAAGTATCCAAGAGTATGAATAATTACAAGTACAAAGTCTTGTAGATCATTCAACCAAAACATGCAAGAGCATGAACGATTACAAGCACAAAGTCTTGTAGATCATTCAACCAATGATAAACAGAAATACAAATGCAATCTAAATAATAAATGTAACACAAAGTTTACATAAACTACTTAGAGTCCTTCAGATTCTTCAAACTAATCACTACCAAATAAGATCAACTCACAAAAGTATCGAATCCAACGCAAAGTTTGGCTTGCAATCCTTTTCTTTATTAATCGAATCTCATCACAAAGCATGAACAGAAGTTTCAAATTTGTTTCAAAAGGGCAGCACTTCGCAAAACACTAAAAGATATAATTACAATGAAAATCCCTCACATTATATAGAAAGAGGGGTGAGCAAAAGAAGGAAAGAGATTGAGAAAATCAGGGAAAGTTAGGTGAGCGATTTTAGGAGATCTCACCTAACTTTGACCAAAGTCAAAGTGTAATTTGTTTTGAAAATATTACGTCTTTGGACTTGGTGTAATTAATAATTTACAAAATGACATTCAAAATACCAGAAATATTTGGCTAAGATGCATAATGGGATGCAATCGAACAAGTCTAACACCGAGAATAGGGTCAGCTTCCACGCTTCTTTGCATTGCCGAAGTCTTCAAATTTCCTCCTAGTCTCCTCACAGACAAACTTCCTTATCCGGGACTAACGGTGTAATCCACAATGGTGTGACTCCTGGATCGACTTCATGGCGTGATGAGTGAACCTTCTTGCACCTCACAAGATGCGCTCTCAGTTGTCCAATGTGAGCCTTGTATCACAAATGATGTTCAAGCCTCCGAGAAGTCCGAATCACAATCAAATTCATGATGGCTTCCCTTTGAAGATCGTATATTTCTCGCGGGTCGGGCAGAAGATAATGATTTTCCCTCAAGAAGTTGACCGTGCAACTCTCTAATACTTTGTCAAGAATGTTGCGATGCCCGTCGACATCTTCCTGTACTTGGTGAAGATCTTCAATGAGAGATTGAACCACTTGAATCCTGTGTTTCAGTGATTCTTTTACCTCTACAAACTTTTCTTTGTCAGGAATTACCCCAACCTCCACCAATTTGCTAAGCTTTACTTGTTTCATTTCCGACCATGACAACAGGCATTTTTCCATGTCTCTGCGCTCCTGGGAAAGTATGCTCTTTTCTTTATCAAGCTCTGTGGTGAGCTTGGCCAACATGGTAGTTTTCTCATCCGCAGCCAGAATTATCTGAGATCCATGTTCGATGATCTTTTCAACAAAATCATATAAATGACTTTGAGGCTTAATTTTTGACACTGGTCTTCTGCTAATATTTACTTCATCGTCACGGGCCGCATTGTATTTGGAGAACCGGTGAAAAGCCCGCAACAGCTGGGCATAACGCTCTACCCTCCGCTTGTATACATGTTACGAGCTTGTTTCACTTTATCCAAAATTCTCTCCGCCAAGATATCCAAAGTGACTTCATGCGATCGGCTTTTTGCACTTCGCTGGTAACCTTGCCAAGTCGGGACCTTTGATAATTATGTAGTCCCATATTGACATCACCTTCTTGATTCTAAGTGGTATGCCAATTTCAGCATACTTGTGGCTTAATTTATCAACGCTCACCTTGAGTACATCTTTTTTCCTTTTCTTCCCTTTGGTTTTGAAGAACTATCTCGAATGTAACTCCTCCCGAGGTGCCCCATTTGTTTTCGCGCTCGGCTACCTGGAGATATTAGCCAAGGAGGAAGTGCCAAAAGAAGTGAACTGATTTATCAATAACGTCGCCATTGCTACTCGCTATTGTCACATCCTCAATTCACCATTGGTATCGCGGGACAATTGAGAAGTGTCGCCATCATTGTTCTCAGAAGTTGACATTATTGAGCTGATCACGATTGACTCATTCATGAAACGATTGAATTCGCTTTCAAGTGATATCATACGCTAAGGGAAGACAAGCTAGGAATGGACGATGGTGGGCTTGATAGTATATCAACCGTATGGATGCTTGTCACTGAAGGAGTATCAAGCTGGGTTGATGCTGCAGGGATAGGGGATATCTCAGCTGCAGGAATGCTTGTGGTAGGAATAGGTGACGAGGGAATAGGAGGTGGAGGAGTTCTTGAATCTGGAGGGGTATGAGGAACGTTTGAAGTCACGGGCGATGATGTTCTGTGGATTTCCTCAACTACATTCTCGGGAGAAGTAGTTATTTCTTCATCATGCTCGGGTTCCTGTTGATCACCCTCTTGTCTCTCCGATTCTGGCTCACCTTCAAAGTCACCTTCAGATCCTTCTTCAGAATCTTCATCAGACTCTTGCCCACTTTTAGAAACCTCTTCGGCATCGGAGTCTGCTTCTGCTAAATCTTCATCTTCAGCGGATTGGTCGCTTGAAGTTTCTTCTTCATCGGAATCTATCTCCTCCAATAGGCTTTACCTTGTTTAGATGGATGAGATTCGCGGATTGGCCTCTTTGGACAGCCTGGGTATCTTTCTTACCAACAGTGAACTTGATCCTAGGACCTCTTCGCGAAGAAGTGGGAACGGCCGCTGATTTGTTTTTGTCGTGGAGTTCTTGCTGTTGGCGAGCTTCTGCTTCGGACTCCTCTCCTTCTGAGTCTGTTCTGAAACTTTTCATTGCATAACCATGTTTATGTAACCATTCTTCTGTGTTGGCTAGGATTGGTCTTAGCCTTTCTCTCATGCTGGTAACCTCTTTCCTAGACCATTGTATTGCAAGCAACGGCCTTTTAGCAATGCCTTGCTCATCATAGACAGCGTTCATGATATCACCTGGATCCTCAAAATCCTCTGGTAGATCAGCAATACCAAGATCTCTGATTTGTTGAATCGTTAACTGCATTAGTCCATTTTTGCTAATGGCTTCATCTCTCAGACCGCCTGTGATAAGTTTCAAACGGGTAATTCGTGGTTGGTGACCTTTGCAACTTTTTCCGACATCCTAGAGTCTAAATCAAACCTATAATTGTGAGGGTTTTGATGGTCATGGATCTGCATTTCAACATACAGATGTACTTAGTTTTTTTGTGCAGTTTGATAGTATATCGCCGATGGTCACGGAACTTGAACCTGTGCTGTTTCTTCGTTCTTTTTGCACTGACATCATCTGTCTGCATGTTTCCATGAGAACCCACTTATCCAAAGGATAACGTGGTAGCATGTAGGGACAACCAGTGTAGCAGCCTACTCTCAAGTAAGTAAATGTTGGGAATTGGAGAAAAATGCATCCAACTTTACTTACCACCTTATAAGCCTCATCAGATACTCTTCTTCTTTCCAAAGCTGGATCAAAGTTGAAGAGTAAAGGCGCAAAGAAAGCATCAGTGACCCGTCTGAAATGATGAAAGCTCTCCTTTAGCTCCAATTGGTAGAAATATCTGTACACAGGCACCATCATTCGATTCCCTTTTGTAGATAGACCTGGGAATTGTCTCATCACAGCTGCCGCGTACACCAGGTAAGAAGTCATGTAGAACTTCAATGTAGAAGGAGCATTGATCAACTGCTCGTGTATCTCATCAATCGATTTGTTTGCCCCAAATGATATGCACCTTCGCCTTCTTTATGATCCCGCCATGTATTCATACATCCAATCGCGGAAAAGTGATGATTCGCAAGCCCTTCACTCATGAAACGCGTTGATCATATCCTTGACGCTATCTTTGAAGTCACTTCTCGTGAGTCCTTTCACCATCTAGAAACGGATGATCTAGGCTTCTTGAGCCATTGAGTGTTTATCAACTGTTTAGCTTTATTGGGATCAGCATCGAAGATCTCCTGTGCTTTTGACATGGAGATGTCAATATATTTTTCCATATGAGGGACCTTGAAGACAATGTCAAAGAAATTGGGGTCGAGTCTCAGAATCTCGTGCCCGGAAGAGTCGATCACACTTCTGCTTTCTCTGATGTTTAATGAGACGCAACTTGAAGAACAAACTCGGTATTGTGCGCAGCTGTAGGGAACATCGCCACCAAGTGGAGGTTGTTGTGTACGATCGCTCTCATTGAATCAGGAAGAGGCTTTGTCTCTGTTAGCTTTGCGAAGTCAACCAAGTCTTGATGACCAACTTCGGTATCTTTTATCTCTTCAACTTTGGAAAGCACCATAGTTGGCGGATAGACGCCTTGATATTTGTACTTCATCTTGCTTTTTGCTTCCAAAGAAGAAGGAGGCTTAGTAGCAATCATCCAAAAGAACTGGAACTTTGATCACTCTTGACTTGACGATCTTTGAAAGTAGACTGCAATCCGTTTAGCCAGAACAAACACCAATTGTTAGGAAACATGGGTAAGCGTGAAATGAGCACAAGGATGAGAGATCATGAAGCGGATGACGAGGCACGCAAAACGATGCACTTAGGTGGAAAAACGAGGCTCAGGAGTGCACTGGTCAAAAATGAAGCTCATTTGGGAAGGTCTGGGAAAAGCTTGGAAAAAGTGTAAGGGCGCCAAAATTCAGCGCCATTACATCTCTAAAAAATTGCTTTTGATGCAAGGGCGCTAAATTTTAGCGCCCTTACATCTTACAGTGTTAGGAAAAATTTCATCTTCTCAAAATGTCCTAGCGCCAAAATTCAGCGCTTCTGCTTTTTCTTGACAATTTTGAGATGTAGATGCAAGAGGGAATGGCGAGAGCGCTCATGCTTGGCAAAGGCAATTTGTTTGAATCATGAAAGCTTTTGAACTTGTTTCCATCCTATTACATACGCATTCAAAGGTTAAAGGAATTCTCTTTCACAATGATAGATCTTTTCAATGTTCACCAAAACGCATAGAGAGGGAGACAAAGAGATTTCAACACAAACACATTGGATAGATACAAGTTCTCAAAGAACATCGAGCATAGAGGAGAATGGGGAAAGAAACGCGAGGGAAGGGAAGGAAAGAAACGTGTAGGGTTAGAAAAGAAAAGAATGCGTAGGGAAAGAAAACGAAAATGGAGGAGAGAAAAACGCATTCAAAATAATGAGTGAGGGTTCCATTGAGTGAGGAGAAGAAAAACGCAAATCGAGAAGAGAGGACGCGAAGAGAAACAGAAGAAACAAAAACAAAAACGCAAATGAAGAGAAGAAAAGGAAACAAAAACGTGTGTGTTAATATTGAACACATACAAATGAAAGAAGAAAAATGGCAAAGCAAAACGACTTACCAGAACCAAAACGTGAAGCTTGCTGAAGAAAGAATGGCGAAAATCTTCAAAAATGCGATTTACAGTTGAGAAGCAAACTCGCACAGCAAGAGGAATAAAAGAACATGAAAATATAAACAACTAAAATGGCGAATTCATTCACTTAAGTGAAAATGAAAATTAAAAACCTAACTCAAGTCGAGCAATAAATTTAGGCACGAAAAGTGGCACGATTGACGAAAAACGCGAAAACATGAAGAAACGTGTCAGAACCATGAAAAAGTTTGAGTGGTGAAGGAAAATGTAATGGCGCTAAAATTTAGCGCTATTACATTTTTTGGCAATTTCACTGCATGCAGGGGCGCTAAATTTTAGCGCCCTTGCACTTTCCAGACTTAGCCAATTTTTGGCTTCAGGGCAGGAGCGCACTTTTTCAGTGCCACTGCATTTTGTGTAATTTGCTAAGTATGAACAGTGAAACTTCGCGAAAGATTTCGTTTCGAAGGTCTTCGCGAGGCGAACATGGGGGAATGCTCGAATTGACTATTCGAGGCTTAGGAACGCATTTCGAGGTGGCTTGAAAATCACTTCGTTATGCGTGCTTGAACTTCAAGAATCCTAGGAAACGGACAAGTTTCAAAGGGGGGTTATCTGTGGAACGAGCGCTGCTAGATTCCGTGATAACAATCCTTAAGATATTATTTATTGGAATAACTTTATAAATAATTACTCTAATATCTCCACTTTATTTAATTAAAATAATCAATTAAGCTATCATTTTGATATATTATTATTTTTGGACAACTTAATCAATTAATTTAATTAAATCACCATACCTCCACTTCGGGGACATGACACACCTCCTGATGACATCATCAACATTTTTTGCTCATCACAAAAGAGAATTCACAACACTCAACATTGTCTAGAGATGCATCACACAATGTTGCCCATGACCATTTCCAGGTCAAACTATCAAAGGCTTCCACGTAAACTTCAACATCTTCAAGATGAACCTATTGGCAATTCTACCAAGATATATTCAATATGGACCAGTTTGTACCAGAAAGGTAAATACATTCAATGATTTTGCATGTTCATGGAATCAAGTGGGTGTGAAAGAGTAAAGATCAGGTAAACCCGGGGACGTGTCCCCCACCCCCCTAAAATGCCCCATCCCAGTCCCCGAGACATCCCAAGTATAGAGGGGCGGTTGAGGGACACTAGGGGACCTTCCCCTTTTTTTCCCAAAAACAAGAAACCATCCCTGAAACAGGGGGACGGCGTTGACCAGATGTGTTGACCAGATGGAGGATGACTGACAGTCCCAGCAACGGTCAGGGGACAACTCATTGACCGTCCCAAGGACGGTCAGCCATCCCCCACATCTAAACAGCATTTTAAACTCAAAAAATATTCAAAATTAAAAAGTCACGCCCCTGCCTACGTGGCATTTGTTGGCCCCATTGCTTCTGACTCTCTTATGAGGAAAAAAAAACCTCTCTTTATTCGTTTTATGCCCAAAGAAACCCAATCCAATGCCCTTCAACAACCAATACCAATACCAATACCAATACCATGGAACACTATGCAAAATACCCATTAAACAAAAAAAAACCATTCCTTCAATATGTTACACCCATGGGTGAAAGACAAAAAAATTCAGTGAGGAGTAGGTTGTGGTTTTGCCATGTTTGTGAAAAGGAATTTAGGGGCAGCTACACAAGAGTTCGGTCTCATTTTTTGGGTGAGGTGGGCCATGGACTTAGAGTGTGTCTTGCATTAACGAATGAACTATTTTAGAGTGCCAAAAAATTCAAATGATTATGTGGCATGAGAGCCTGAGTTGTACTTTTGTATATTTTATATTATGTGTTATTTCCCAGATTATGCACTACACATATGAGGATGTGTTATGACATTTATTTATCTAATGATGTTTCATTTTTATTCCATGTTTATGAGATTTTGAGTTTCTATTTTACTTTCATGAGATTGTTTTGGGTCTTGATCCTTACAAGAAGACTAGCATCTACCACAAATAATTCTAACTAGAAAAATATAAGGGTTGTTTGATGGTAAGATAGGTTACCTAAAGAAAATGACTGTACAAAGAGAATATGTTTAGAAAATAAGAAAAAACAGTTGAAGCACAATAATAACCAAGTTGATATTATTCAACAAGAGAATGAAGATGATATATTATCATATATGCCATCATCTGCCCAAATACATTTAAATCACATACCCCTAAAGTGCCTGCAGCATAATTATAATCAAGATACCCATGGGCCATACCAATATATCATGGACAAAATCCAGCCAACAGTACTTCAAAACAATCAATGTTAGAACTGTGAATGTCTAAGATTTCATAGCACTTGAGAGTTTACTGTTCTAGCTAAATCAAATCTAAAGTAAAAGAAGAATTCTAGTATATTATGTGTTTTTCTTCACCAAAGTTGTTAGACATGTAATTCTATTTTTAACTCTTTCCTCCACAAAAATAAATATATAAATCTATCACTTCAAACAAAGGAAAACATAGTTCAATTTGCAAAGAAGTAATAGGTACCAGATTGCTATAGGAAGATGCAACTTGTGGATGTATCAGTCCAAAACCTTGTTTGGCTTCTTCCAAAGCTAAAAGAAAGCAGGTCTCTGCTTCATTTGACTTCCCCTGAAAAGTTTCAAGTAAAATCATGATGTCCAAAGCAAAACAGTAATACTAAGCCGGCTGAAATACATCACAAAAAATGCAAGCATTTTGCTTCAATCAGTCAAGCCATGCATCACACTATCCTAGCTCACAGATGTCTACTAATTGTTTAATTAATCTCAGCATATCCAGAAGATGTCCATACTTCTGAAAACAATGTATGCCCCTTCTTAGTGTACTCCCTCCACCTTCTTGCATGTTCATTTGTCATCACTTCTGCAAAATCTGCATTCAACAGGCTACCTTCAGACATAGAAGCTTCTCTTGATCTATTCATGCCATCATTTGTTTCAGTTTCTGCTACCACATATTGGATGCCACCCGCAAACACCAAAGCTGCACTCAAAGAAAATTAAAAATAAACATGTACTTTAGCATAATGCAGTAGTAATTTACATTTCAAATATTGCAAAGAAATTTTGAAATTCTCCTAAAACAACAGCCCCTTAAATGATTTGACCATATTTCATGCATTTCAAATATTCTAAAACTCAGAAGGGTTTCAAATTAAGCTGGTCCTTTGATAAGTATGTCTAAGAACTCTAAACATAAAGATTTTTCAAACATTTCATTTCAATTGAAAAGAAAACAGCAAAGAGCAAATTTTGAATAAAAGGAAAAAGTGTTCTGGTTATAAAGTCATCTAAATCCCATCCCATGGAAAAGAACTTCGATATAAGCAGAAAGAATTAAGCATGTGCAAAAGAAAAATAAACAGCTATGTGAATAGGCTCAAAATTAGTATAATAAAACAGAGGAAATAAGGAAAATTTAAAAAAAAAATCAGAATCTTAAATGAGATTTGCACATAATGGATTGCAAATCAAGGCAGAGAATCTCAAGTTTACAATCTATTACATGAAGTTTTGGGGTTTGCATTAACTGTTGCATCCTAACAACTCAATTCAGATCATATTTTAATTTGTTAGACTCCTAACACAAATTGAAATTATCTACCACAGAGTGCACTAATTACACATATGATTTCAATAAAATGTCAAATACTTATAGACAGAATCTCCTGAAATTTTCAAGCATTGGAGGCATATCAAAGTTGCTTCTAATAAGTATGAATAAAAAATGTGTATTTGGCTGTAATGTCCCCTTTTTTCATAGTGATCATCCAGCAAGGCCATCTAGCCTATTTTATTCCCACAGGCTATGATCAGGCATTATAAGGGAATACAATTAAATTAATTATTTATAAAGTTGTCCAAATAAATTAAATCATAAGGATAGCTTTATTTTTAATTAATTTAATTCAAGTGGCTCAAATAAAAATAAATAAAATATTATAAAGTCATTTTATTAAATAAAGTGTTCTTCTAGGAGCCTTGAGGAGGTTAAATTAGATTCTTTTAGAAAACTCAGCTGAACCTTTAAAAAGAGATGAGAGCAAGTCATTTGGACATCTTCGTTTTGATTTTTTCTATCAGAGAATTTTGGGAGAGCTTGTATTTGCAAGTTCAGTTGTGCCCTAGGACGAAAACCCTTGGGTAGGATGGTTGTTTGGATGAAAACCCATTCAAATATTGGGTGGATTCATTTCTGAATTCACACTTGAGCTTATTTGATCAGTTTATGGAGGATTGGAGCTTCAAAGAATAAATTGATGCAAAGATAATTTTGAGAAAATTTGTGATGTCTTCCTTGAAGACAAATTTCTAAAATTATGGTTTGAAGATTTCGATGAATGGTGAATATATTTGGACCATTTCTATGTTGGTCGCTGTGATAGATTGCTGATTTTTGGGCAACTAGGGTTTATGTTTATTGTTGGGCGTATCAAGACCCTAGGCATGAAGTTGTACTGTGGGGTTAATGTTATATATAAGGGTTATTTTCTGAACATATTATTGAATTATTCAGAGGATATCAGCCCCATTTCTGAGGATGAATATCTCAGGCATCTAGGCGATTTTATTTTGCAGATAATAGCAGATCTGGGTGATTTTATTTTGCAGATTTTTGGAGCAGTCATAGGGCATAATATCAGGGATTTTCTGAGGCATTTGAAGGATTCTTTTGACAGAAAATTTCTGAGCGTATTTGCAGCCTATCATTAATTGTGTTGTATCAGATTTGGTCAACCATTGTATGCACATTTCAAGACAATTAAAGAGATCAGATCTGGACTGTTAAATACTTGTTTTCAGATTTACATTAAAATATTTTATGCTCAGATTTTATATTGTCCTTCCAGCATATGAATAGATGTTGCATTGTGTTTTATTTATCATTCATTTGGCATCAATATTATGCAATAAACTCTTCACAAATCTGAAACAAATCTGAATATAACAAAATTGCAAAAGAAAACCTCTTAACCTAAGGAAGTATGCAAAGTGTTTGAAAAAATGTGTATGAAGAGGAATGCATGATTTGGTGAGAATATAGAGGGGTTCTTACATTGGCAGTTGTCAAAAAAGATGAACACAAGTGGTAAATCATCAGGGCTTTCATATGGAGATCCATGTTCAAATCCCCAAGAGCCATGTTGCATGTTCATATGTATAAGTTGAATGTTGAGTCAGATAAATCACCACATTCTGGGTATAGCATACCCCAACAAACAAGGCCAGGTGTGTTGATGTTATTGCAGCTTCGGGCTTCATACTTTATTTATTTTTTATTATTTAATGGAAACATATCTCTAAGATGGCTGACCTCCTTTGTAATTATTATTTATTATTTGTAATTATTTTTATGGTGGCCAACCTTGTCCTTGAAAAGGTGCGACCCCTCTAAGCAACATGTATATATAGAAGGTCACTTTCTCTCATTTGTGTGTCAAGCAAGTTCGATCTTCTTCTTCTCAAGTGCGAATTATATCAAGTGCAGATTATTCTATCTAGTGCGAATTATTCTAAGGCAGATTGTGAGTCTATTCAAGTGCAAATTGAAGGGCAGACTATTAGTTTGTGTTGCATCATTGCTGGTGCCGATTATTGGCCTTGTGTGTGGCCTCATTGTAAAGAGACTTGTTGCCATTGCTCATATATATAAGAGATATATTTGTTGCTGAGTTTTTCTCCTCAAGAAGAGGATTTTCCCAGGGTATCTGCTGTGTTATTGTGTCTGATTTTAAATTAATTTTCTGTGCATTAAATCTGATCATAAAACTAACATGGTCAGAGCGGGTTTGAAGAAGATCTGGATCAGATTTTTATTACAGCGATACTCTTTACTCTCTTTCTCATCATTGTTTACTTCTATCTCTTCATCAAGATAGTGATCGGTCTTAAGCTTAAGGATAGACTTGAGGGAGCATCTAATTTCACATCTTGGAGATTCAGAATTATGGTCTCCTTGGAAGAAAGTGAATTGGCTAAGTTCGTGGAGAGCAAAGTTTCTGAGCCTGTTGATAAGGAAGAGAAGATTCAATGGAAAAAGAAAGATACAAAGGCAAAGAAGATGTTAGTTGATTCCGTGAAGGATCATATTGTTCCCATCATCTCTAAGATGAAGACGGCAAGGGAGATGTTTAAGTCTTTGGAGGAGATGTATGAGATCAACAACACAAGCCGTGCACTTGCATTGAAGCAACAACTTCATCATGTGAAGATAGCGAAAGGAGAATCTGTCATTACTTACTTCATGAAGATTTCCGAATTGAGAGATCAGCTCTCTTCTATTGGTCATTTTGTTGATGTCAAGGATTTGACCATGCTTGCCCTTAATGGTCTTCCTTCATCTTGGGAGTCTTACATTCAAGGAATCAGTGCAAGATCGAAACTTCCCAAGTTTGATCGTTTGAAGGCAGATTGTATTCAAGAGGAGTCGAGGTTGGCTGCAAGAGGTATTGGTCAAAGCTTTACAAATGAAGACATTCATGTTCTTTCCGCTCAATCCTCGAAGAATGAAGGAAAAGGAGGAATGAAAAGATATTTCAAGAGGAATAGAGATAAAGGGTCAGATGGTGCTCCTGCATTCAAGAAGAAGTGGGACCTCTCTCGTGTTCAATGTTTTAGATGTGACAAGTTGGTCACTATGCGAAGGATTGTCCAACTAGGCCTAATCAGCATGCTTCATTTGCAGATGCGGATAAGATCTCTCCTCAAAATGATTCTAGGGAATTTCTATTCTAAGTCATGGGCCTACATTCAAGCTGTGAAGGTTGTGTATTGATTTGTACGCAAGAGCAGCGTATCTTACTGTGTCGAGTATTTGCATCCATCAAAATATTTAAAGAGATAAGTATTCTTTGTTTGCTAAGTTATATCATTTAGTTAGATCTTGTAATTAGTAAAGAGAGATAGTGGGTTCTCTTGAATTGTGTTCACTAGCATAGTGGTTTCATTTATTGCATGTTGGTTGTGAAGATTTCTGAGTGTGACTCTGAAATAAAAAGAGAATTGTAATTTCGATGGTGATTGGTCGGTCACATGAATATCATTCTCTAATGCATGAACTGTGATAGAGCCTTGAACTCTTGGAGAGAGTTGGTTCTACATGCTAATTGCATATTGCATTCAAGAAATCTGTAGTTGTGCAGATTGTCTTTTTGTTGTGCTGAGTTTGGCACTCTCAAGGAGTAAAAGATGGAAGGAAGAGTTATATCAAAATTCAATAAAGATAAGTTTCTTTATCCCTTCATTCTGATCCTTTGATATATTTCCCTTTAGGTTGATTTACTTATTCATGTTTTAATATTGTTCATAAATTCTTATGTGTTCATGCTATAACCTAAGATAATAAACCTTGTATGATTCTAGTCTTGATATTTCTTTGCATAGTTATAAACAGTTAGTAATCTCTCTCTATAATGCTTCCACAAAGATCTAGGGGCAAGAAAGTGATGAGAGATTGCTTAGTGATGAAAAGCTTGAGGCATCTTATGAGGAAGTCATGCCGACCAAAGAAATGATCAAGCGTGAAGTCACAACTTGCAGCCATGAGACTGAGTTGATGGCTAGAGGAAGTTCACTTCTAGAAGACTTCTTTGCAATCTCTAAAGTAGGGATCAAGAGGGAGCTTTGTAACTCACTGAGAAGAAGTGAAGATTATTGTATTGCAAGGCTAGGTGCTAAACCCTTAGAGGATCCCTTCAGTTGTTGAGATCAGAATTGCTCAAAACTGTCATCTGGATTTGTCATTGGTAGCTCCGCAAACCTATTCAGAATAGAGTGATCTACAATGAGGTCGAGGAGGTCAACCCTGAACTCTCTACAATACCAGAGGTGTGCACTGGAAAACATTTATCTAAGGCAAGCGTTGCAGGCAATCTTGGACGATGAGGTCAGAAGGTTGATGCAAGTACTTAAGATTCAGAGGGAGCCTACTATTGATATTTTGAAGAGATTTAGTATGATGGATTGCAAATCCATGTCTACACCTATGGAAACCAACTTGCACAAGTTGAAGGAGGCTGCAGCTAGTTCAAACCTGGTGGATTCCACGATGTATAGGCAATTGATTGGATCCTTGATGTATCTAGTTAACACTAGACCTAAAATCTGCTATGTAGTAAGTGCACTTAGTCAGTTCATGTGTGAACTGAGGCAGGTACATCTTGTTGCAGCGAAACATGTCCTGAGATACTTGCGTGGGGCAGTTGGATATGGGCTAAGATATTCTTCAGGTGTGATCCTGGAGCTACATGGTTATATAGATTATGTTTCGGCAGGTTGTGTTGCTGATCAGAAGATCACCTCTGGATGTTATTTCAATTTGGGGTCTGCGATGATCTCCTGATGTAGCAGGAAGCAATCTTCAGTGGCATTCAGTACCGTAGAGGTCATGTACATTGCAGCATGTGTGGCAGTTTGAGAAGTGTTGTGACCTTTTCACACATCGCCCCATTCAAAATGGGGACCCCCTAATTTTTGCTCCATTCTGGTCTTTTTGGCTTTGGTTCTTCTCTCTCTCTCTGTCTATCTCTTTTTTGTGGTCTGCTTTTTGGGGACGTTCCCGTCTTTTGAGCTTAAACATGAAATTTGGCCAAGTCCTGAAATTAGGGTTTCCATCCTTCTGGTCAATCCGAGATCAAACGAAGTAAATAAATTGAAAATTGAGATTAATGTTGATGTCAGCATGCTTCCAACAGGTTTCCACTGAAATTTCATCAGATTCTGACTACTTACTATTTTTAGTAAGTGTGCAATTACGAGCAATCCTTAAGCATTTTTGTGAATCCGGACAAATACATCGCGATTCGAATTAATAATTAAGTCAAGCCAGATAAAACTGGTTCTAAACGGATAACTTCTGGCTTTGCTCAGCCTCGGAGCGCATTTCGTATTTGATGCGAGTTTCTTTCAACGCATGTCCTAGATATTCCTTCCGGTTTCGAGAGACCTTCTATCGGCGGCACGCAAAATGACGACAACTTTTAGAGTTCAGCCTTCGAAGGCTATTTTTAGGGTTTGCATGTCAGGGTTTTCTTTGCATGTTGGCATATTCTTTATGGGTTTTTCGAGAGCTACACAGTGATGTGACATGCAAACAGAGATGATCACTCATTCAGGAACTTACTATTTTAGCGTGCATCCTACACCAGCCTCCCACGCCAGAATCATGAGCTGATCGCACGCAACAGAAACGAAAAATGGGAATCCGAGACCATTTGATATGCATGCAGAACAAATTAGGGTTTCCAGCTTCGGGGCCTAAAAGGAAGGGTAAAAAGTCAAAATTTTCGAAAACCGAGGTATACCACCGCGATCAGCATCCTTCAGGCTATCTGCTGGTAAAATTTGAAGACAAACAGAGCACTTACTATTTATAGTAAGTCATTTTGGAAACAGGCTAAAAATAGTAAATCAAGTGCATGCGCTGATGTCAGCAGTAAGGTCACGTGGTGAGGAGCGCGTCATTCAAATTTCAAGTCAATCGGAGCTATGGAGGTATCAGAAGCAAGCAGTTACTATTTATAGCAAATCACCTTCAGAAATGGGCTAAAAATAGCAGGCTGACTAAAAATAGCAATGTCAACAGGGTAACAAGGTCGCAAGGATGCAGTGTTTGAAATTTCAAATCATTCTGAGCTTCAGAGATGCAAAAATCGAGAGACTTACTATAAATAGTAAGGCACAGAGAAGCTGGCGAAAACGAGGGAAAAAGTGACTAAGTCTGGAACTTCATCCTGCAGCTACCTGAAAATGCGCCCAAGTTGATGAAGAAGCATGAAAATATTCTAAGGCAAAATTTCGTCCTCCTCACCCATGAAAATGCGCCCATCCTTCATCAAGGAAAGAATGCGCCCATGCAACAAAAGTCAAAGAAGGTCAATATTTTTCATCCTGTAGCTATGGCAAAATGCGCCCACCTTGAAGCATGAAAATTGAAAAAATTTCTAAGTATTGAAGTTATCCTCCACCACCCCTCATATGCGCCCATCCTGCACATAGGTGGAAATGCGCCCAAGTTCAAAGAAGTCAACAAGTCAACAAGTTTCATCCTACACATATGCCCATATGCGCCCAAAAGAGGGCATGTAAGGACAAAAAAGAGAAGTTGAAAGGTCACAAAAGGACGTGGTTACAAGTTTAAAATCCTCCTCACCCTCTTATATGCGCCCATCCTCCTCCTAGGCTAAAATGCGCCCAAAAGAGGGCATGTGAAGACGAAAACGGGGAAGTTGAAGAGTCATCCTTCATGCAAGCCAAAATGCGCCCAAGTTGAAGAGAGTAAAAGTAAATGTAGGGTGGTGAATAAGGTAAAGGGTGAAGTGAAATACTCCAAGGCGTGGTGAAAACAAGGTAAGTGCTAGGCGTGGTTATTAATCTTCTTCAAGTGCTATGTGTGCCCAAGGTGGTAAGTGCCAAGGTGTTAGAAAATATTGCAAGGTGGTGAAAATTAATGTTGCCTAGGCGTTGGAAGTGAAGTCTTCTAGCAAGGGTAATGTGCGCCCAAGACACAAAGAGGAGAAATTTAAATATGCTAGGGTGATGAAGTGAAAACAAAATAAAAGGCATTGAAAGTGCTAAGTGTTGAATATTTTTTTAAAACAAGATGAATATTCCTCATGAATTGCGATGTGCGCCTAAGTACAAGATGATGAATAAAATAAAACATGTTGGGCGTGATGTGTTTTGAAAGAAAATTTTCTGAGATGAATGGATAAAATTTTCTCACAGGCAAGTTGATTGAGTTGAATATAAAATTTTCCAAGGCGAAATTTTCAAAAAAGTTTTCAAGATGATTTAAAATTTTTCTAGGGCAAAGTATTTTCTTCCTTAGAAAATACGCCTAGACTCTGGAGGTGATAAAATTCTTCCTAAAGCACGAGCAAATTTTCCAGTGATGAAGTCAGAGATATTGGCATTGCAGGACGAATTAAAAAAATTTCGAGTCAGAGCAACAGGATGTTCACAGAGATGAAGAACGGATTTAAATTGATTGAATAATATTTTCTAAGGTTCAAAATTTTAAAAATTTAAATGAACCCGTTCGTTGAGTACCCATGGATTTGACAAATTCTGGAGAAAATTTTCTTCTGGGTACTGGACGTTTGTGATGAGAAATGGATTTATATGTCTTCCGCACTTCGCCAAGGCCTTCAGCATGAAGAATTTAATCGGTGTTCGAGTTGTGAATTTTCCTAAGGGAAAATTTTAAAATCTTCTAAGGCAAAGTGAATAAAATGTGTTTTCAAGATGAATTTCTCCAGACAACAAATTTGAAGTGAATTGCCTAGATGATTTTGATTGAATTCTTCGATGATGAATTTTCCATAGCAGAAGAGGTGATTAAAATTTAAAATTTGCAAGACAGAACTTCGGCTAGCGAACAGAAATTGTTAAATTGATGAATTTAAATTAAGATTTTTGAAAGTGAATTTGAAATGTGGCAGTCAAAGTTGAACTTCTAGAAGATTGAGATTCTCAAACAAGTGTCAAAAATGCCAGAGAGAGAAATTCAAATGAAGTAGTGGAAATTTAATTCACTAGCTAAACTTAGCCTCTTCTAGAAATCGATTTTCCTATAAGAGCTGAGGGTTATTCACTTCTTTTTCACAGTTGAAGAGAATTCGATTTGCTCTGAGTTAGACATTGCAGTGAGTTGCTGAAGACTGAGGCCTGAGAAGTTCGAAATTTTGCTGAAGATTGAAGGCTGAAATTTGTGAGTTGCTGGAGTTGAGAAAGTGCGCACTTGCTAAGTTATTTGCTGATTGAAGAGGTGCGAATTTACTTGAGTTGTTGCTGAAGCTCGATTTTGTTGCTGAAGTTTCAAGTTACCAGTGCAAGTGAGGAAATTTCGATTTGAAGAAGATTATATTGCTGAAGCTAAGAAGGACGCCTTGAAGTAAGAAATTTCAAAGAGTATATTGAAGTGCGCACTTGCTGATTTGCTGAGTGTGAAGAACAAATTTACAAAAGTTCAAGTTGCTGATTGAAGTTGCTGAAAGTAGTGAAGTCGCTGAAGCTTGCTTGGAAATTTGTTTCTAAGTGATTGAAGTTCGAAATCTGTTGAAGGAGAAGTTGAGATGGCTGAAGCGAGAACAACTAGCAAAGATAACAATGGTGCATCTAGGCAGGCTGTGATCAAGAAACTGAGCAAGACATTTATGCCAGAGTCAAGGTTCACTTCAAAGTTGGGCAAGCTGGTGATACAAATTTAGGCTCTGTCAACTTGGAGACTTTCAGAAAAAGAATGATGGGATTTGGTGGTCATCAACCTTCGAGCACTTCACACAACATCATTCGAAGTGGGTTATATGCAACAAGTATTTCCCACCGCCATCTGGGCACCGAGTCGAGCAATGGAGCGGGCGCTTAACCGTTAATTTAGAAGGATCACAGTCAATCATGTCACCGATGGACAGCAGCTAACCCAATTCTTCAGCTATTGCCGAAATCTCAAAATTAAAAATTCTTTTGTTAAGCACTTAGATATTTTAAAGAAAATGAAAGTAAAAGTCTTGTTAACCGGCCAAAAGGTCAAAATTTGGTCGCGGCATGTCTTCTAAAGCGAGGGTCAAACACAAAATTTTCAATTTCTCATGATCCTGGTCCTTAAAGGAACAGCCAAATCATGGTAAAACCCAGAGATCTCGCTTTTCATCCCTAAAATTTAGGAAAACCGCTATTTTTAGAAATTCTCTAAATAGCAATATTTCCTTCGGCTTTTCCTCGGGTTTCTTCAAACAACATCAAAGTACCTTCTAAAAATAGAAAGTTGGTCCGGACAGTGGTCCAAACTGATTTTGATTGGCTCAAAATAATGGCCCATATCAGTCGGTGCGCTTAATCTCAAAAATAATCATTTTACCCCCATCGGGTCTAATCGCTTTTCTCGTGGTTTATTTGAGCCCCAGGTCATCAATGGAGGCCATTCAACACTCAGCGCTCAAATGTAAGATGAAATGATGAAATATGCACTCCTGAGAACTAAGATGAAGAAAATGATGTACCAACATCGGGTGACTCGGGCGCTCGGAAGAAAAGGCTTCCATCTTTTTAGGGCACCAAATGTCAATTAGGCTCAGCCTCCAAATAATGTTGCTCGGTCACGCCACCTTCGCGAATCCAATTCACCATGTGAAGCCATCAGCGCATCCAAATATCCGAATTCAAAGTCAATAGGAGGTTCCGTGATAGATGTCGTTCAGAATTTAAAAAAGATCAAAAATTGACTAAGTGTTGAGATTTTGGGCGCCCCTGGTCAAGAAGGGCGCCCAGCTTTTTGAAGGCCCTGATTCAGCCGTTAGGGTGTGAGAATATGCTTGTTCTTTTCAGAGCTCAAATTTCCAGTTTCGACGCAAGGCTCCTCGCTCGGCTGACATCCTCGGGACGCCTAAATCTTCGCAAAGAAATTCGGGACGCATGAACATAACGAAGTCTCAAACTCAAATTTGAAAATCAAGAAATGGAATAAGTTCGAGGAAGTGGGCGCCCCTAGTGAAGAAGGGCTTCAAAGCCAGTCCCAATAGATAAATTTGGCATAATGAGCACCAAATAAGATCTTCAATTGATACAAATTTTCAAACAAGATACTCAAAGACGCTTCTTATCTGAGGTCGCCAGATATGAAGCACCAAACAGAGGGTCCGACGAAGGCTAAAAACCAAGGTTCAGAAGCAGACATAGAAAAAATGAAAAAATGACTAAGTCTGGTGAACATGGGCGCCCCCAGCCAAGATGGGCGCCCAAACTTTTGAAGGGTTAAAATTCACTTTTTGGCAAAATCTCTCCCAGAAGACCCCTCCTCATTCTTCACGCTTTCGCTGAAGGAGTACAACCATCACCAATCCGACGCTCAAACCAAGATCTAACGAGGTTCCCGGCAAAGGAAAGATATGAATAAATTGAAAATTTCTGTCCGGTGGAAGGGCTCTTGAAGAAAGGCGCCTAACGGTGAAAAGCCTTTAAATGATGGATGCAGGTGCTAACGCCCAAGAGCGGCCATCAAAACTACGGTCCAACCAAAACATTCGTGACAAATGCCGATCAACAGAAATTCTGAATCAAGGATTCTTCGTAGTAAATCAAAGGAGAAGGAAGATCTTTGAAAAATCAATGAAAAATCGGCTAACATCAGAAAAGTTCGAGCCCCTCGGAAGGAAAAAAGGCTCCCCACTTAATTGAGGTCAAAATCAAGTTTTATCGGAGGTGTCTCCGTAACATACTTTAATCGCCGAGTTCGGGCCCATGAAACCTTCACCGCTTCAAAACCAACCAACTAGAAATCAAAGGCTAAGTTGAGGTCTGTGTTCACAGGTGCTGAAAATGTCAAAATTTTGTTAATCGATGAAGTGTCAGTATTAGAAGGGCGCCCAACTTCATGCCTTAGAGAATTTTTTTGAGATTTTCAAAAGGTTTCAAAATTGCAAAGGGAAGCGAAAGAGGCGTCCAAGTTCAATGAAGTTGAGATTTAGGGTTTTGGAGATAAAAGCAAAAGAAAGCAAAGCAAAAACAAAACCCTAAGTCTATTTAACATCTTTCTTTTATGTTATTTTCATCATTTTTGCAGGTAGCATCCAAAGGAGAAAGTTGGAGCAGCAAGTTTGAAGAAAATTTTCAAGATTCAAGAACGTAGCTTGCTGGTTTTTCATCATATTTTTTAGATCAGCAACATAAACCCTTGCTTTTTCAAGCTTTTTCATCCAGAAGATCAAACTTTTCAAGAAGAAGACCAAGGCATTCCATTTTTCAATCATCTGGGTCTTTTTGCCTCAATCTTCTGAAGAATTTTTCCAGAACTTCATCAAGTTGCAGCAGTGCTTTTATTTTTGCATGTCAGGGAAAACCTCAGTGCTTTCAAATTTCAACCATCTGGGTCCTTTCCAATCAGTCTTCTGAAGAAAACCCATATCACAGCTTTTTTCAAGAAAATTTCAAAACCTAGGGTTGGCTGCTTTTTCGATCAAACGTCAGTGTTTTTCATATCTGATCAACTGGGTCCATTTCTAATTGTATTCTGAACAAAACCCAGATGCCAGCTTTTTCGAGGAAAATTGAAGAAATTAGGGTTTGCTGCTTTTTAAGTCAAAATTCAAGATTTTCAAAAACGGACGATCTGGGTTGTCTTGCAACGAAATTCTGAGCAAAACCCATATCTCAGAAAAATTTCCAAAATTTGTCCGTTTGAAGGCTAAAAAATCAGCATTCTAAAAATAGAAAGTTGCTCAAGACTTGTCTGAACATAGGCGAGTTTACAGTCATTCTTCAAGGTTTTCAATATGGAATACACTCCCCTCGAGTTTAAGAGCAAATCAGCACTATGTCAGAACTTCATCATCTCAGCTGAAGAACAAAAGAAGGTGTGATATGAGAAAGGGGAAAGGTATCGAAAAAGAGTGTTGCAATAATCTTCTGATGGTAATCAAGAGAGGTGTCAGAAGCATAAAGTTGCAGAGCCGCCAAGTTATCAATTAGTGAGTCATCTTTTTGGGCAGCGATGTTTTGCAAGAATAGAACTCATAAAACAGTTGAAAAAGTGAAAGATTCTCTAAGGGTGAAGAGATCTTAAAGAATCAGAATATTGCCTTAGTTGGCATAGATGCACCGAACCGGGACACAATTTCCAATTTTCTAGCGGATGAGATCGAGCTTTAAAGCAGCTTTCTTCTAGAAGCTTTCTTTCCCGCTTTCTTTCTATTCTTGGAATAATCCTTATCCATTCTTTGAGGATAGAAAGTAAAGATAAGATGTAATAGTTACGCTTCAGTCATTTAGGTTTTGTGGGATGTTATCTTCTCTAGATTTAGTAATAAAGCTTGCTTGTCGAAAGCAAGCTCCTAGATTGTGAAAGCAAGGATTTTAGGGTTCCTACTCCTCTCTATAAATAAGAGTCTTTGCTCATTTAGTTTCTTTAACGGTTATTGCGATAACAAACTGCTGAGTCTCTTTTAGCCAGTAAGTTGTTATTCAGTGTCAGTTCACTTTGTGTTGGAACGGTTATTGTGTTAGCAAATTGCGAGCCTGTATTGTAGTAAGTTGTTATTCAGTTTCAGTTCACTTTGTGTTGGAACCATGCTAGTGATAACAAAACGCTGAGCCTATTTTGCCTTCTATTTGTTATTCGAGTATCGTTCCATTGTGTTGTGATAGCAGATTGTTGAGCCTCTTTAGCCAACAAGGAGTTAGTGTGATTGTTGTTTCTAGTGTGTAAGAACAAGATTGCAAGCCTCCTTAGCTGCAATTTCTTGTTCCAGGCATGTTAGAAGTGAGTTTGTTCCAGAAGTTTGAGTAATAAAATCATGAGCCTCCTTTGCCTTGATATAAAATCTCTGATTTCCGTTATTGGTGTTTTACTTTTATGATCTTGATTTCAACTTACATTGAAGTGTGTAGATGTTCGTTGAGAAAGAGTTTATCGAAGTATTTTGTCAGAAAATATACCTTGTTCATTTCTAGTTTCTCTTGCTCTGCTTATTACTTGAGAGGTTAGGAACGTCTTTAGTTTAAGTTAGTCGTAGTTGAACTTCTTATCAGAAAATCTCAGCTGCGGCGTTTGTGTTTAAAAAACCTTGTGCTCTAAGCTGATCCAAAAAGATAGGCAACTTAGTTTTAGTTTTCTTTCTTTCAAACATCATCAGCAAGAGGGAGCTTCCCCTCCTAATTTGAAGAGCAGTTTATCTCTGCATAGCTGTCCGTTTTCAAATCCGCATTCCAGAGGTGCGAATTTAAACGCCAACAGTTTTCTGGCGCCCACCGTGGGGCACGAGGCATAAAACAACAAAGAAAGCTTAGGCTTTATGTCACGAGTATGACTATCTGGCACCCTATTGCTTGATTCAGCAAAAGCAATGGGTGATAACAACAATAATGCTGGAAGGAACTTGAAACGTCCACCCCCATTACCTTGGGGTAACATCATTGGACCTTTGGCTTTGCAGGAACATCATGAATTGCCTAAGGGGTCGAGGAAGCACTTTCCACGGTTTCATGGCGATGGAACCCAACATCCTGATGATCATCTTTCAGCCTTCTCAACGGCCTGCGCCATCTTGCACGTGGAACATGAAGACATCGCAGTGCGTCTCTTTGTGGAGACTCTTATTGAAAATGCTGCTGATTGGTTCAGTCACTTAGAGCCGGGTATTATCACAAGCTAGGCGACTATGATCGAGAAATTCTTGGCGAGATTCAAGCCCGCTGAAGACAGTCATCTGTTGTTTTCCCAACTTGCAAATTCAAAGATGGAGAGCAACGAGCCCATGAGGGAGTTTGTAGCAAGATTTAATTGTCTTGTTACGCGGATTTCTTCTACACTTAATCCATCACCGGAGATTCTGATGAGCTGCTTCATAAATGCTCTTCCATCAGAGATAGCTTTCTTCTTGAAGACGGCAAAAGAAACAGAATTGACGGATGCACAAAGGCATGCCATTGAGCTGGAGGATAATATGATAATTTCTGGCATAATGAAGAAGGATTCAATCAGACCTTTGGTTCAGAGTTCTGCAGATCCACTGCTACAGAAGGTAGCCCATGAGATGCTCGCACTACCACCACCACAATACCAACTTCAACAACAGTATCTACCTCAGCAACCGTATCAACCGAGGAGAAATGATTTTCAGCCTTACAATAGTTACAAGCCGCGGTTGCTAGCACCTCCACCAAGACAAATAGTTGAAGCTGCACCACACGCAGTATTTTGTTCCTTTCATGATACCGATGAGCATGTCGGTTCTACATGTCCTGAGAACTTAAGAATGAATCAGATTATGGGATATGCTGATACTGCACCCAGTTCCAGTTTCGTCCCAACACCAAATTCGAATGTTGTCTCACCACAGACGGACAACTTCGATGGCGACTCCGCAGCGGGATGTTTTGAACCCGTTATTGAAGAAAAAGAATACCTCTGCCACCGCTCTCTTGCAGCAAATCATGGAAGACACTCTTTTCCTACGTTTACAGGTGCTTTGCACTTGCAAGCATAGAAAGAAGAAGAAGAGAGATTGCAAACGCAAAAAGAAGAAGAGAGGAGGAGAGCTAGAGAACAAGAGAATGCTAAAGCAGTTGCTCTAGACCCATTTCCAACCAAGTTTGACATTGTAGATGCCCTGATGAAGAACACGGTGCAGATTTCTCAGTTGGAATATCTTCGTGATCATCCTGAGCAGTTGGACAAAATAATACAACATGCGAAGAAAGAAGCTTCAATTCCGCCTACATTGCTCGAGTCATCTGTTCCAGTGAAAGAAAAGCCCAAACCTTTCTTTATATCTTTGTATATAGGAGGGTTTAAATTGAGCAATTGTATCATTGACTCAGGAGCCTCAGACAACGTAATGCCTCTACAAGTGATGAAAGCATTGGGACTCTCGTGCACAGAAACTCAAAACGAGTGCTATTCACTTCAGTCTGAGTCGGTACCGTTGGTTGGACAAATGAAGGACACTCAAGTAAGGTTGGCAGCTTGTCCAGAGAAGAAGATCAAAATGACCATCCTAGTGGCTGACATTCCACCCAGCTACGGGATGTTGTTGAGCCGAAGCTTTTGCAGAGATCTTGGTGGTGCAATGCAGTTAGATTGGTCGTCTGCAACTATTCCTATGGAGCAAGGCAGAATCAAGATAGAACCTGAACCCAAATCCCAGTTCACGGTGGTGAAAATCCCAAACCCGCCACCCCAAACCCTTCATCAAGCAGCAGGTCTCGGTAATTATGTGACGCTATCGGAGGTAGAAACTGAAGACCAAAATGTTGCTAGTCCAGAAAAGAGACCGACAGAGGATGCAAATTTATGGACAATACAGTTTGATGAGGGTGGTTCTAATACAAAATCAGGAGCAGGGAAAGTGATCATCTCTCCTAAAGAACAATTGTACCCATTGTCATATGGCCTGCAATTGGAGTTTACTGAAGCTGAAAAAGAGGCGCTTTTATTAGGCCTCAAAAATGCCCAAGATATGGGAATTGAACTCCTATGTGTTAAAGGGGATGTGGAGTTGATCAATGAGCCAATCAAAGGGTATTTTCAAATCAGAAAGGATCATTTGCGACATTATAGAAATCGGGTGTGGAACGCGATTGATTGGTTTGAAGAGTTCAAAGACATTCCAGAGATCGACGATAAAAGGATTGATACCAGAGACATCTCGAAGATGAACAACAACAAAGTTGGTGATTCAGCAGTGCCTGCTTCCTTCCTTGCGCCATATTCTGACTTTTGTCAAGGTGCGTCTGGATGGATGTATGAAGATATGAGAATCTTCATCCCTGAAGATTTGTCTCCTGCGATACCAAAGAGAAGAGAAGTAAAGCCTTTCAGGCAGAAAGGACATCCTTCAGAGGTGGAGTAAATCTTTGTAAATTATTTTTCTTTGTTTTTCGTGATGTGTTTCCCCTTTTTGTGATGTGTTCGTTATGTTGTGTTTCCCCTTTCCATAACAGTTTCGTCGTGTTTTAGGTGATTAAGGGTCTTGTTTTAGGTGATTTTTAGGGAAGTCCAACTATTAGGTGATTTCTACGAAGTTATGTTTTAGGTGACTTAGGAAAGTCTTGCAAAATAGGTCATTAGGAAATGATGCTGACTCCAATGCCCAATGGATAAGGCACTGGTCTATGCTTAAAACTCCAGAGATTCTATGGTTCTCCTATGCCGTAAGTATCCGCCATGGTCCCCAAACAGAGCCAATGTTGTACCCCAAAATTAAAATTTTTGTTACACTAAGATATTTTGAAGAAATGAGTAAAAGTCTTGTTAAATCAGTCAAAAAGGTCAAAATTTGGGTGTGCATGTCTTGCATGAGGGGTTAAAACAAAAAAATTTCAATTTCTGATGATCTGGGTCTGCTAAGAACAACTTAACCTACAAAACCCAGATCTCAGTTTTTCATCCCTTAAATTTAGGAAAACTGCTGTTTTTAGAAATTTTCTCGAAATAGTAACG
>VDFB02375047.1:0-10680 GCA_007258455.2 Sequoia sempervirens
GTTGAGTTGATTTTCTAGGAAAATTATGGATATTTGGCTAATTGGGCTTGTTATCTTGTGTGTACCATGTTCCTAGGGGTCTATGCCAACATATGAAGTTTTTTTAAGATGCATTTGGGTCATGGCCTATCTTGTTGAGAACCACATTGAGTAAATTTAGTTTCAAGTGTGTTTTTGGGCCTAGTAGTAATGTTCTAAATGTTTCCTTGTTTCCAACTTGGGTTGATGTGTGACAACATGTGTGTTGTTTAGGATCACATTGGAGGATGTAATAAGATTTTTTTTTCCCTCTCTATCTTTTATATAGGATTACATTATGTTTCTATGGCCAACTCATTGAAATTGTTGTTTGTATTCTTTCGAGCTGACCTAATTGATGTTTTGAGATATCACAGAGTATATAAATGAAAGAACATTTCAGTTGCAATAATTGATTGAGTGTGTGGTGATGTGAAAATATTAATTGAAGTAGTGAGTTATGGAAAGAAATATAAATAAGTTTTAGTGCCTCAATTAGCAAAGTGTATTGTTGACAAATGTTGTACTTCATAATTCTTCATGTATCCTACTTTGAGATAGTGAATCTCATTAGGTCCTTGTAATTTTTATGTTGCCTTGGGGTTGTTTACCTTAGTTATTTAAGTCCCTTGTATCTTTCCCTAAGGTTGTGCACCGTATCTTGCAAGTCCATAGGCGGTGAGCTTTAAAATTGTAATTTTGTAAGCAATGAACTTCTATATTGAGAGATTCCTCTTTGTGGTTTTTTCCTTCTTGAGTTTTCCATGTAAATATGGTGTTATCTTGTATATGTGTGTTTATTTCTTTATCTTTCATTATTGTTGTAGACATCCAAATTTGACCACTCCCGTATGGTCAAATTCATCTATTTCATATTCCCCGTCAATATTAATTAAATGATTTATTTAATTAATATTTCCCCTTTTCCTAAGATTTCTAAAGTATTTAATTTAATAATTAAATACTTTACCTTTCACCCCTTCCTCTCTAAATTAAATAAATATATCAATTTATTTAATTTAGTCATTTTTCCTTTTTTAATTTAAATCAATTTTAAATTCCCTCTTTTCTCTCTCCTTGTCACATCCTCCATAATCCTCCTCTAATTTGGATTAGTTTAATTAATCCATGATTAAGATGTGCACACCTTTAATCATAATTAATGTCACATCCTCCATATTTTGCAACTTGCCTCTAATCCTTTATTATTCTTCTTAATCACTTGTTTGCACAACCTTAATCTAAACCTCATTCCATTCTTGGTATGCCTCTAAGTCAACCTTCATATGTGCCTTCTTTATTTAGCCAAGATCTCTTCCCCATGTGAATCAAAAATTCACATTTATTCCTCCAAGACTCTCCTCTTCCCCATGAAGGTTGTTGATAAATTCTAAAATATCTCATGGGTCACATCTCCCACATGGGGACAAGGACCTCCTTTATGAGGACCTTGTCTTATCCCCAAGATACTCCCAAACATGTGAATTAAAAATTCACATTTATTACTCCAACATTTCTCTCTTCCACATGATGATTAGTGAGGAATTCTAAAATTCTTCATGTGTCACATCCTTCACACATTGGGACAAGAACTTCCTTTTTGAAGAAATCTTCTCTCAATCCCAAGGTACTTGCAAGTACCTCCACCTCACATGTCCTCTTTCCACCTCATTTCCACATGGTAAGATGTGAGGGTTTGTGAGTCTTCAACTCACCATAGCCCTTCATCTTGTCCATGCTAGCTAAATCCTAGCCATCCAATTCTCTAGAGACTCTTCCCCTAAAATAAATAATTTTACTCTCATTCTTAGATAATTACATGCATTCACAATTTCACTCTCAAGCACTCAAGAAATTTTCAAGAATTCAAACACTCTACACTTGCATTCTCATCCTCCATTGTTGAATCCTTAAGCTCAGTTTGTATTCATCTCATACACTTATCAGAATACTCAAATCCATTGTTGCATTCTCCATTGAATCCCCATCATTTTGCATCTCATTTTAGGTGATTTGTCATCAAGCAGTACACAAATTATCAACATCAAAGGGCCAACCAAAGGATCAACTTGGGCAAGGTAAATCTCTTATTTAATCTTTCTTTTGTTCAAGTTCTACTAGACTTATCTCGAGGTGTTGTATTGTGTTCTTCTCCTTGTTGCATTTTTGTTGTTTTGCATCACTTAGGGTAGGAAAAACATGCTACACACATTTTTGGCATGCTTGGTGGAACCCACAAATGGATCTACTCTTTTTAGGTTCTCTCTATTACGAGAGTTTTGTAGGTTTAAGTTACAGGAAATGATTCTACAGCTAATAGAGCAATTAAACCATCGAAAATGGAGTGAGTTTTCCTTCCAACAAAGGTGATTACGCATTTCTCAGAGATTAGCTTCCCTTCATCACCCTATTTCCTTAAATAGGCAGCCCTACTGTGGGTGAGCTGCTTTCTAGGCGATCTTCACGTCTGGCTGAGGAGCTTAATTCACACTGCATAACAAGAAATTTTTTCTAGCAAAGCTTGACCGATTCTACTCTCTCAAAACAAGTGATTCTACTCACAAAATAGGAGATTTTAGCAGAGGGGCAATTTTGGTGGCTTGTTGACTTAAAGTTTCATTTTCAGAGTTTGTTTCTTATCGTTTTCAAGTACTAACCCCCTAACCTGCTCATTTGTGAGTGTGTCTGATTTTTTGCTAATGTTTGTGTAGCTGTTTCCCATTTGTCCAAGGCCGGAGGTTCAAACTGCTAACATATTTGTTGCAGAACAAATGGGTCAAGACCCTTAGTTTAGTTTGTTTGTTATTTTCATACTAATTAGGCACACATAGGATTAATTAGAGGGTCAAATATACTTGTGTGTCATGCTTGTTACGTGAGTTGTTGATGTATCCAATCCCCTTGAACCATTTGGAAATCCTTGGTGAAGAGAAATTGTAGTCCACTTTATTCCATTTGTGTTACCCACGAGGTACTAGAACATATAAGCTCTCCCCTTATGCTTTGTGCGAGCCTGGGGACCAACCGAAAATGTCTAGTATCTTCTTTTAGTAGACTTGCTTGGGGATTTCATCACCCCAAGGGACGATCCCAACCACATATATCGGTCAGGTATATAAATAGGGGAGAGCCAAAGTTGTACCCCAATCCAGTCATATTGTGTCTGGTGAAGCGTTGAAGCTAGGGTGATACCTAGATAAGACGTGAAGATTTGGTTTGAGTTTCTAGTACCTTGCTGGGGCTCCCAACTCACATCTGTGATGGGCTAGTGTTCATAGTTGTGCCTCACATACCATGCGTATATCAAGGACTCCCTAGATCGCCTTATTTAGCCTAGATAGAGGACTATGTTGGCCATAGCCTTATCATTGATTTTAAGATTTTGTTGCTTGAAATGTCTTCTCCAGGAAAAACCAATGCATTTCTATTTAGTTGAGTCAGCCTTATCTTCTACTTGTTGCTTGTTGTGTTTTTTTCCTTTTTCCATAGATTTTTTTTCCCAAGTTTAGTCCAAGTCTATTGTTTGGACGAATTTGAATTTGTCAAGGGAAAATTTGTTTCTATTTGGGGTGACCCTACTTTCCACAGGGGCAACCCTGTCTTTTGTCTAAGTCATTCCTTAGTTGTTTCCTATCAAAATAACCCATTCTCCATAGAATAGGTGAGTCTACACCCTATTTGGGTGAGTCTGCCACTGTATTGGCTGATCCTGAACCCTAAAGGGGTGATTTTGCTTGTTGTTTGAGTCACCCTGTCAGTCAAACAACCCATCACATTCACTTGTTTCATCAAGAGGGGTGAATTTGCTTCATCTTTGGGTGATTGTGCTTGTTGTTCTAGTCCCTTGTCAATCCCTTGAGTCATCATATTCGCCCATTCTCTATAAATAGGTGAATCTGCATCCTAGTTGGGAAATTTTGCACCTCGAATAGCCAATCATGTCTTCCATTTAGTCAATCTGTTATCTGTTCAATAAATCCATTTGTCTGTTTCCCTGTTCGGTTGGCTCATTTCCATTAATAAGGTTTGTTTCCATTTAGAGAGTCTATCTCCCATTAGAGTCTCATTCTTCATTAGAGGGTCCATTTCCCATTTAGTGTATGTTTCCCACATTACATGTTTGTTTCCCCATTAGAGAGTCCGTTTCCACATTCAGAGTTTGTTTCCCCCATTCTGAGTCCTGTTTCCCTCATCCAAAAGATTCATTTTTTGAAAGTTGTTTAGGTGAATGTGTTAGCTACTTAGGTGAGCCCTCACACCTATTTTAGGCGCAGCCTACTATGAGCCCACAGCCTTTAGGTGAGCCTATCACTCTGTTTGGATGACCCTACATCCTTGGGTGAACCTCACACCGACATTTAGGGGAACTCATGAAATGGCTTAGGTGAGCCCTGCTATCCGGTTTAGGGCAATCCCACTATATAATGATCCAAGTACTTAGCAATTTTGCACCCTGTTTGGGTGAGTCTACTACTTACTTAGGTGACCATTTCATCTAATTGGGTGACCTTTCACATTAGTTGGGTGATTCTACACCCTGATTCGATGATTTTGTCATCTATTTAGGTGACCTTGCACCCTGGTTGGGTGATTCTACACCTTGATTGGGAAATTATACACCCTGTTTGGGTGATCTTGTCACTTGTTTAGGTGAGTTTGATCCTTGTTTAGGGTAACTAATCTATAGGACCTTCAAAAGGTAGTTGTTTTCCAAGCCATTTTTAGAAATCAAAGAAGCCTATCACCTTCCATTCATTCATAATTTGCACTTCAATCCATCTACATTTTCCAAAGGTCATTTTTTTATCATCTAAGTCATATAGGTATGTCCTAAAACATCTCTAGGTTGCATAACCATCATCAATCCAAATCCCCTAAACTTTGTTTTAGAGGTTGTTATCCAAATTGGCCTAGGTGTCTAAAATCGATCATCATTTTTCAACATCTACTTAGGATCTTCATCCATCCTAAGTCAGTCATCATTATTCGACCTAATCAATCCACTTTCATCTCAAGGTGGATTCGATGTCATAATCATCTATCTATCCTTTAATCCAATCAATCAGCACCTTAAGTCACTTAGGGTGATTTTTGAACTTGGTTTAGAATCCATTTTATCATCTTATCTCATCCATCATCAAATCTTATCAATCATTTCATAAATCAATCTAATCCAATCTAATCCAATCCAATCACATCCCTATCCAATCATCTAATTTAGTTAATCCTTAATTAATCCTTCAATCATCACTTAGGTCATCTCTACATTGCACCTTAGAGTTTAGTCTCATCATAGTTTTCCTAGTAGTCCTACACTTGCATGCCCATTCAAACTCAATTTCAAGAAAAGAAGCAAATGGTAGAACAACAAGCCCAGTTCCCAACAAAATATCCCTCAAGATCCCAACAATGGTGCAAATATCCCTCATGATCCCAACAATGGTGCCTTGTCATAGTCCAATACTGATGTTCAAAAAACTTCACCACCTAGTGATGAGAACATGGTTAACCAACCTGAAGTCACAGTGGACGAATACCTTAGCAATCCCATCAATATTTAAATGATAGATCACCTTCTCAATGAGCGTGGGGATAAGATTCTCGCCACTCTAATCATGAAAGGAATCTAACAACCACCTGATTTTGATATGTCACAATATATCGATGCCCAATCTCTTCTTGCACCTCGAGACCCACAGACTTCACAGAATGCTCTGAGAAATTCATATGTCCACAAAGGTGCACCTATATAAAATTAGTATCTACCTAGGTTCATAAATGTTGTGATACATCAAGTCACAAGTTACCCTCATCTTCCAACCTTGGCCTTGAAAGTGCAACCTAATCCTAATGATCCCTATGCTTATGGAATGCCACTAAATATTCAGTCTTCTCCACCACTCCTGCCTTAGCATCCTAGTCAACCACCTATCAACACTGGGGGACATATTGTCCTTGCATTGATGCCACCTCTAGAGCTTGCACCTGTTGGTAATATACCTCCACCACCTCAAGGTAACATCCTTACATTCTAGTAGCCTCCTGTCAATTCTCATCACTCCATTGCATTGCAAGCACCGCTACAACACACTACTATCCCCTCACAAGCATCGTCACTGCATGTTGTCATTGCTATCTCATCTAAGCCACCCCATTAGTAACCTCTACAAAAAAATGTCACAATCCCACAATAGAACGTCACAATCCCGCAACAAAACATTCTGCTTCCTCAGCAACGCACTACCGTTCCTACACAACCCCCACATAAACTAACACAATATGCATCGCATCCTCCGCAACTGCCCCATGGTGCCTCTATAGTGATCCCACAACAACAACACATCTCATCTTGCCCTCCTTATCAGCATCCACCACAACAACAACAACAACCACCCCAACATATGCAAATTCTACACAAATGCAATGTAATACTCTCACACAATATCTCTCTACCAACCATTAAGCACATATACTTCCTATGTTGCTACATCCAATCCTAATCCAAATCTACATCTAGCCTCTCAGAATCCATCGCGAAATCAACTGCCTCTTTACACCAACACTCTGCAATCACACATGAATCCTTACCAATAGTCGTCTAATCCGCAACCACCTCCATATGCCACACAACAACCCAACATTGCATGCAATTACCAATCCAATCCATACTACACTCAGCAGTAGCCACCCTATCAACAAGGTGCTCCATCTAATTCCTACTATCAACAACCACCATCATACCAACAAGGAGCTTCCAAATCATCATACTACCAAGCTCCTACACAATATTAGCAGGGTGTTGCATCCACTTCATTTTTTCAACAACAGCCACCCTATCAACAAGCAACCTCAACCTCTTACTATCAAAATCTATCATCCTCCTATCCACCTTATGTTAATTCACAATCACAATCCACATACGCTAATCAATACCAACAAACACCTCCATACACACCTCCTCCAAGTTATGACCAAAGTGCTTCCACACTAGCCTCATCATATCAACAATATCCTCCATATAATCAACTTAGTCCATCTAATCTAACTCTTGTAGTACCTATCAATAAAGATTTGGAAGAAGTGAAAGCTGCATTAAAGGACTTGCAAGTAGGGACCAAAAAAAAAACATTTAAATTTGAAGACATTTGTCCTTATCCATTTGATCCTTCAATTTCATTGGTTCCTTTCTCGAAGCATTTCAAAATGCTAAAATTTGATAAGTATAAAGGAATCAAAGACCCCAAGGCTCATCTTCAATATTTTTATACCCATTGTCAAGAAGTCATAATGACAATTAATTGATGAGATTATTTTCCTAGGAGTTTACATGGATAGCTCATGACTGGTATTGTAATTCAAATAAAGGATCTATCAAGACTTTTGCACAACTTTTAAAACAATTTGCCTCCCACTTCTCCTTTAATTTGGAGAAAGATATTGATACATTAGATCTTCTAAATGAAAAAGGGCAGTAAATTTTTAAGCTATCTAAAGATGGTGAGTTTAGCTAGTCGGATGAAATCCCCGGCTAAGGAAAGACAGTAGTTCACTCTATTTATCAAAACTCTTGAGGATATGGCCCATAACATTAGACTTCACTGTGTCACAACCTTCACCAAAATAGTGGAGAAAGGTCCTATCCCTGAGAGAGCTCTTATTGCCAAAGGGTTAGTCAAAATTTTCAACTCTGATAAAGAGAAGTTGTCTGGGGATAAGCCTCATTATTGGAACAAGAACAAAAACATTGTCAATGATGGTGTCATTGACACCAAACATGTCCAAGTAGCAATTGCTTCCCAAAAGCCACAATATCCCCCTCCTCAACAGTCTTTTTCTAACACTTTATTAGTGCCACAAGGGGCACCTCGTCCACTCCAACAATCCAATCAGAACAATCAGAGGGGTAACAAAATCAATTCACTCAACTGGGAGAACCCCTAAGTATCATGTTCAATAGGCTCCTTCAAGCTAATTACTCGATGACATATACTGTAACCAAGTCCCTTGACAAATCCAAGCCCAAACCAACTTGGTTTAAAGAAAATGAGTATTATGAGTTTTATAAGATTAAAGGGAATACATTGAATAAGTGTCAAGGGCTAAAACATACACCTAGGATCTCATAGATCATGGTGACATACATTTGGATGCCAACACGACACCCTCGTCCAATGCTCAATTGTAGATATATCAGAATTATTTTCCTAAGCATACCCAAGGTCCTAACACATCAAACTGAAACCCAGGGCCTAGCAACAATAATAATCAAAATAGCAGCACCAATAACATCAGTTACAAAAATGTGCCATTTAACTATGAGGGTCTCATCATGCACATTGAACAAGAAGAACCACATGTATCCATGATACGCGTAAAAGGAAAGAACCCACAATGTGTTGTTACAACCTGACACACCCATATCATAGTCCCTGGAGCCTCCACATCCACCCAGCTGCCACATGTGAGTTCTCAATACAACATTCTTGATCATTTAGAAAAAGCCCCAGCCCAGATATCTATTCTAGATTTGCTTAAGTCTTCTCCCATACATCAATAAATCTTAACTAAGGCCTTATAGGACACCCAAGTTCCTAATGACATGGACCCTACACAATTTCAATTGTTGGTATGACACCTCTCAGCACCCTATCAACTAGGTTTTAGCAAAAACGACATGCCCTAAATTGACTCAAACCATAACCGTCCACTCCATCTCGAGGTCCTTGTAAATTGTCACAAAGTGAAGAGGGTCTTGTTAGATAATGGTTCTACCCTGAATCTTTGCACATTGAAATTCATAAAATAGGTGGGATACACCCATACTGATTTAAATAATGAATTCATCACTATTAAGGCGTATGATAATGTAGAGCATGATTTTGAGGGGACAATATGTCTTCCAATCCAAGTTGGGCCCATGGTACAATACACTACATGTCATGTCCTTGATCTACAAATCCCCTACAACCTCCTTAGTTGTCCATGGATCCATGCCATGCAAGCCGTTCCATCCACATACCACCAATTTTTGAAGTTCTCATTTAATGGGATGGAAGTTATGAAGACCCTCAACCATTTGAATATTGCCGCGCATTAGAAGATTTTTGTCCCCACTCTGATTACTGCCCTAGAGTGGAAATGGGACCACCACAGAAATAATCATCCTGCTCATCTACCAATGCACTAGCCATCATCTCATCCACTCCATCATCCACATCTAATTCCATCCTTACCAAAGTCTAGACCATTGACAAAGGAAGTGGTGAATATGAAATGCATACATCTTTGAACATGGAAACTATGCCACCATCACCACACACATACAACCAACCTTCTCAGTCTATACCAAAGGAAGAAGAGAAGACAATCACCTTGAGTTCCAATAATGTGGGCTCCAACACTTTTCGCTCTGCTGGGTTAAGGAAAGACACACCAGAAGATGACATCATCCAATGGGTATATCATGAGGAACCTGAACCCTCTCCCTCTTTGAGATAATATTTCAAAGAGACCTATCCTTGGGCCTCTAAGTTTGCAAAGAAACACAATTATCATGGGGGAGGCCTTGGTGTAGAAGAGCAAGGAAGGCAGCAATTGATAGACACTTTTGTGCATCCAATAAATTTGAGCTTGGGCTATGACACCAAACAAAAGGGTCCTATGGCATCATCTTGCCTCTAAAAATGTCAGTGTGAGCAACAGTCTCCTTCAAGACATACCAGAGGAAGAATCCATCAAATGCACATACGATGATGTAGATCATGTAGACCTCTCTCCCATGTTCGAATGCCTATTCGTCTGCACCATCATCCTATCCCTTCATCATCATGTACTCATAGATTGGGACCTATGTGGTAGCGCACCTATTGATGCATTTCATTCAGTGGATACATATGTACATCTTATGGGATTCGGGGAAGAAGAACACCCTAACCACAAAAGTAAAAAGAAGAAAAATCAAAAAGCGTCACCCAACAAAAACCTCTTTGAGGCACTTTTTGACTTAGTAAAAGTAAAAAAAAAGGGTGTATCTGATAGTGAAAACCTCAATGAGGCACTAGAAGATGGGGATGTTCATCTTCCCCTTGTGGGAACTGAACTATCTAAATGGTCATCCATCCTTATCGAGGAAACACAAGAAATAAATTTGGGAACTGAAGAGGATCCCAAAATCACATATGTAGCCAAAGCACTATCATAGGAAGAATACTCTACCATCACCAAGCTTCTCAAAGGTGTCATCAATTTTGCATGGACATATTCAGGTATGCCAGGTCTAGATCCTGCTCTAGTAGTACATCATTTGGACATACATCTAGATGCTAAACCTCTCAAAAAAAGACTTGGGAAAATGCACCCCCAAGTAGCTCTACTAGTTAAGAAAGAGTTGGTGAATGTATTAGAAGCTAGATTTATAAGACCCATTGACTACTCTGAATGGATCTCCAACATAGTGCTAGTTGCCAAGCCAAATGGGAATATCAAGGTTTGCAGAATTTTTGGGACCTCAACAAAGCCTATATCAAAGATGATTTCCCCTTCCCAAACATCAACATGTTGGTAGAATTAATTGTTTCCTCGATGGCTTCCATAATCGATCAAAATTACACTGAGGATCAACATAAAACAGCCTTCATCACAATTGAGGAACATTCCATTACA
>VDFB02375048.1:0-26053 GCA_007258455.2 Sequoia sempervirens
ATGGACATCCTCCTATTATATCATTGCATCCTCATTTGCAATAATTGTGTAACCATTTCCTTGAGGCGGGTTGGAGCCGAGTCACAAACTTCAAAGTGCCTCAAATTACTGATCAGATGAATGTCTACAGGTGGAAGGACCCGTAGGAGTGGCCCCTAGGGGGATCTGAGGAGGATCGTCTTGAGTTGGCCAATATTATGGCTAGGCGGGTTTACAACTCTCTTCGGGGGAGAGATGTTCTAGCTTGGGGAGATGAACTGAAGGGTAAATTCTCGGTTGCCTTTGGATACCAAGTACTGGATAGGTAGGCGTTGGGGGATAAGGAGTTCCGTGGTGGAAATAGGTCTAGAACAGATTCTCTTGGCCTAAGTGTAATTTCTTTGCTTAGCTTGTGGTGTAGAAGAAATGTCTTACCTGGGAGAATCTAAGAAAGTGTGGATTTGCGGGCCCTTCTATGTGTTTTATGTGCAATAGTCATGAAGAGTGTTCCTCACACCTCTTTTTTCAATGTCCCTTTGCTAGAATGATTTGGCATTCCTGGTGGAGAGCTTGGAACCTATGGTGTTGTCATGCTTGTTCTTTGGAGGACTTTTGGAAGAGCTAGGCAAGGCTGCCAGTGAAGACTTCTTTTCTTGAAATTGCTTGGAAAATTGGTCCTAGTCTAATTATTTGGAATATTTGGTTGGAACACAATCGTAGGATTTTTTTTGGATAAAAAGCTTGTGGTTGGTCAACTTTGGAGGAGGATTTTAGGGGTTATTTAGGAGACTCTGGTGGCCAAGTGTGACCTTTTGGTCCTAGTGGATCCTGGTGACCTAAGTGTGGTTAGAAATTTGGAGATTCCGGTTGGTGGTAGGGGTTGCCCTCAGCTTGGACAGAGAAGGTGTGGCAAAGTGAGGATCCAACGTAGTGGTTATTGGAGCCCCCCACCTCTGGGGGTACTAAAAATTAATATGGATGGGTTGTCTAGGGGGAATCTTGGTCATGCTAGGGTGGGTGGTATTGGTAGGGATAGCTCATGGGTGGTGAGTTTCTTCTTTTCCTCGTATAAAGGTAATAAAACCAATAACTATATGGAGGCCTTAGCGATTCTTTTGGCTCTTCAACAAGCTTACAACCTTGGTTGGAGGAACATTGTTTGTGAGTTGGATTCTCAAGTTGTGATTGACATGTTGAATAAATAGAAGTTTGATGGGTTGAATTGGCAGCTGGGGGTTGTGGCCAAGCAAATTATTACTTTGAGTGGGATGTTGGTTTACTATCACTTTTTGTCATATTCCTTGGGAATGGAACAAGGTGGCAGATTGCTTGGCCAGATGGGCTTTTGAGAGGATGGATACTTGGATGGTGGAGGATTGGGAAGGCCTCCCTAAAGACCTATCTCATGTTTTGGAGGATTCTATGATGGAATATATGAGATGCTTTTTAGGTGTTTCCTGAATTTTTATTTATTTTCTTGACCCTTGGTGGGTCCTTTGTACTCTCTGATTTGTTTGCTCTTCTGGCTCAATAAAGTTTTTACCCCTTTTAATAAAAAAAATGATGCATGCAAAAAATATTTAGAGCAAGGCAAAAAAGGAAAAGGAAAATTAGGTGGGCTATCAGGATTCATGCAGAGAAGACAATAAATGCATATTAATTTATCATCCATTTTTTGGATTCAAAGGAACTTGAGGAGATTGCTCTAATTGGAAAGTTCATTGGAGTAAAACTGACAAGGGAAGCGATCAGAGGATGGGTCGCTACAAATTGGAAAACTGAATCAATATTAAATTTCCTATTGAAGGACTTCTTTGTTGTGATGTTTGAATCCTAGGATGAAAGGGAAAAAAATTAAAGAAGGATCAATCGATGTTCATTGATACTCATCTCTTCATCTAAAAAGAGATGTTGAATATCAACCCCTAGATACATCCCCATCAGAAGGATCAATCTAGATTTGACTATACAACTTGTCATTCAAACACTAGTCGAGGGAATGTCTAACAAAAATTAGAGATAACATCAGGAAAGCATTAGAGGTAGACATGTGAAATGGAGAAACCCTAATTTATGCCCTGATTAAGATAATTTCAATCAAGTGCGTGCCAAATTCAATTAAATTACTCAATCCAACTAGGATCTCGAACCAAGATTAGGTGTTGAAAGTCTTAAGTTTTGGGTAAAAACACATACTCTATCCCAAACTTGGGACATGAATTTTTTGGGAGGGAGTGGGGAATTTTTCTTAAAGAAACTTCCTTTGAAGATATTTCTTTGAACGAAGGTCCTTCGCTTGAAGGTCTTCACACAAACACCTTTGATCAAAGGTTCTTGTCAATTTAAAAAATAATAAAATAATACCTTTGAGAGAAGATACCTTTGATTGAAGGCATTATTTTTTAGAGATATATGAATCAAAAAATATAGTTTCCAGTTCATTTTAGCGGAACCTACATCCCCAAAAGCACGCAGCTCTATGATGAAGAGACAGGTGATGGTTGCCGTTGACAGGGATGCTTACCATCATGTAGATCGATAGCCCCCAGATTACAGGGCCTTGGTTGGGCAGGGGATGCTTGTCATCCCTCCATCCATTAGCCCTATTGGTGATGAGGCTGTCATTGCTTCCCAATAGGAAGTAATTGATAGTATTATTGATATTGCAGTCCAGGCTCAGCAGATACCTACAAATTGTGTGGGTTGATACTTGATTAGACATCCGTGTAGGTTTCCTATTGATTCAAATGCATATGTCATGATAGGAATCCCATCTCCAGATGATATAGACCACATTGCGTGCATGATGTCTAAATTCTGAGGGATATAGGTTATAGATTGTCTGACAACCTAATGAGAGCTTATTGTGTGATCTCATCACAATTGGGGATCCCCTTATTAGATGTCAGTTTATGTGTGGTTCAATGTTGTGGAGATTTGCAGACTCTTGTAGCTCAGTCCCAACATTCTAATATTGATCCTACATCTAGATCATTTGGTCGGGTACATGAGCCACATACCGGCCACTATACCGCTTTGACACAGGTGCATCCACAGGCCGATGATCATGCTACTACAAGTGCCCAGTCATTTGTTGCTAGAGGTGCTAAGACATTTGTTGATACACTCGAGTAGGCTGCAAGAGGTCTAGGTTTTATGGAGATGCTCTCTTTAGGGTCGATGCCATCTCACTTGCACAGTCTGCTACACACATCATTGGTAGAGCTAGTCCAAGGTAGGACTATAGAGGAGTTGGTGGATTATATGATCACATAAGGTGATATTAAAGATGTAGAGGTGATTCAGGTATATGTACATATAATTTTTAAGTTTTAAATAAATAAATGTAGTATGCAACTTCATTGGAACCGTACAACACATTTTTATAATTTATATAACTTAAAACTTTTTTTTTTTTTTTTTTATGTATTCATGCATATGTGTCTAGGTGGAGGTAGCACATGTTACTCCTAGTTTGATGGTAGAGTGTGTATGCACATGTTCTTAGCCTAGCCATATCAATGGACAAGTTAACTTTAATTTTCATCTAACACATATATGTACATGTTCACTTGTTCATGTGTGTGTATATATATTTGATATAATATTTAATGATTACACTTTTGTATATGTATATATGTAGGGCTCAACAAATTTATTAGAGCAAGATTCACACTCAGATGGTCGCTCAATTAGGAGTTGACATGATGACCCAGAGACCAGTTAAGGCACTAGTTTATACATGTGTTTATATTATATTTTATGTATATATTCTCTAGAACATGGACATGTTATGTTTGAGATCTATTGAATATATGTGTATGTGGACATTTTATGTATATGAACTTATATTTCATATCTACTTTAGACATATTTATATCAATTCCAGACATTTGAGTTTATGTTTATGTTTTAGATTTATTGATGTATCTGCACATGTGTACAATTATGTTTTTAATATATATATATATATATATATATATATATCATAGATGACATTTGTGTTTATGACTTCTTATGTTTCATAGATGTATATATGTATGTTTATGCGGAGTAATTTAGAGCCAATTTGGATTTCTCTAAGAATTTTTTCATGATAATATGTCTATAAAAAGATCTAGCATACATAAAAAAATATGCCAAAGTGATTTATCTGAGTTTGAGTTCTTTGTGAATTTGATAAATCATTTATGTAGTTGTAAGTATAAAACTCAAAATTTTAATTTAAAATTCTAAATGCTTGAACATTGATGATCTTTTCATTAGTCATTATGAGTTCCCCTATCCATATTATCTTGATTTTCATTGTATGCTGTTATATTTCAAGACATTCATTACATTCCATTTAAAATTATGCTTAGATGTCACATGCTCTAATCTATTGGCATATCATAGTAGTAAAATCATCAACCATTCTATAAATGCATTATAAGAGAATACATCATCAAAAGCATATTGCATCCTTTCCTACACCATCATTGATCTTGGTTCATTATCATTGAATTGATTTGTTTGGGGGCATAACGAGGTAGAATGTGATCCTCACTTAGAAACTTCCCAAATGATGTATATATAAACCACCCCACTTTAGACATAGGTACAATTCAAGATGAGGAAAATCTACTATAACCATCCATCCCTTCTATTTCATTTTTATAAATTGAGGTTCAATTGTGTGTGTCAAATTATTTTTAAATACATGTAGATTTGAATTAAAATATAAAAAAATCAAAGTATAAATATTAGGGTGTTCATTTAGGAAAGGCCCTAATAAATTTGCACATTGCATAATCACTTCTTAGCATCTTCAACAACATATTCCTCTCTCTAGAATCCAATTAAGTATATTATTTTATTTATTTCAATTCCATGTATTTAGTTTCAGTGTCATTCCCAACTCATATATCTTGGCTTATTATTTATTGATTTCTTTACTTATTTAGTTAGCCTATATTTTATGTAATTGTGATTTATTTTCATTACAATCTTGTAATGAATATTAAAAACTAAAAAATGAGATTGCTTTACTCATAAAGGAGCACATCTAATTTATAGATTATAATTTTGTAGCACAAAAAACCCTTTTGTTTTACACCACTTGATATATATATGATTATGTTAGATTAAGGGGACCCTTCTAGAATTAACTAATAAAGATGAATGATATCAAAATCCTTAGGTTGTTTAGATATTAATTTTAAGGCATGAGAGGTAAATTAATTGAGTAAATGATGGTAATGTAATGTCTTGGCATCCATAAAACCATAATAATCATCACATATAAGTTATTCACTAAGGCTCATATATTATCATCATATACATAATGAGAAAGGTGTAATATAATTTATCACTTGTCATTTGTATGCATCCAACCATTGTAACTTTCTCTACCACTTGATCATTCTAATATAAAATCACTAATCAATTTATAACATAACATCATCTAATATGATTTAAATAGAAATAGAATATGATTTTACACATGTAAAAAGGCATCCATAAAACCATCATAATCATCACACATGTATTTTAACTTTATGAACACTAAGGTTCATATTATCATCATGTAATGAGAAAGACACGTAATAATTTATCACAATTATTTATATGTAGAGCAACTTAGGTAAATATATAGATCATCCATGTATATTTCAATGAAATAAGAAAAAAATCACATATCACACCCAAATATTATAGATCTCTAAGGTGCACACTTATTGCTCTTAATTGCTTAAATGTAAATTAACTTTGGAAATACTTTCGATTATGACCAAGATAATAGAACTGTTAGTGAACTAAGCAAAATATTCATTCCCAAAAAACTCGCTCATTCATTTACCACATCCATTGGTTCAACTTTCCCTTCAATAGCTTGTATTATTCTCTGATAATCATATTCATCTAGACTCCACTTATGATGTCCACGTGCACATGGAACTTGATGAAGAGATAGGCTAGTAGCAATTACCAGGTGGCTATACTGATACACCATATTTTCAAGATGGTAATCAATAAAATGAATCCTATTTTGAACAATTTTGACTTGTTTGAGATATGCCCCTTGCACTACAACGAAACCTGTGGAAAACAACATTCCTCTGCTTGTTTATGGTTTTGTTAACTTCATCATCTCCTATGTGCAACATAATAAATAATAACTAACACCTTCTATGTTTATAGCCTTTGCTATGACCACAAAACATCTCTTGTACACATATATACAATGTTCAATTTTAAAAAATTAGAACCAATCTTTAATTGTAGAAAAAAATTAATAAACAAATTACAATTAATTTTTTTCTAAATTAACAAATATTATAATTTATAAATCAATCTAAAGTTACAAACTTTGCATGAATATATATGCACCTGTACCTTTTTTAATCAATCTTGAAGTGTGGTCATAATCAATTGAAATCAAAGGAATATCTTCAAATATTTTGTCTTCATCTTCATTTTATGTGTCAGTAAAAACTAGTGGCACCAAATTCCACTCACTGACATATCCACATTGTTGGTTGTTGCAATTAGCATAATCTCCCAAAATGCAGTCATAACAAAAACAAGAGTAATCCCTAGTGCACAATGTCCATGTTTGACTATTTGTACGCATCACACAATGCAAAGATCTTATTTTCTCTACCCTCTTGCATCCATGCATTATTCTTCTATCCATACCTATAAATTTTATGTATATAATTCAAAATAAAATAAATATAGATTTCTTAAACTTAATTTTTTAAAAACAAGTGAAACTTTTTTCAAACAATAAATTACACACCTGATATCTCCCAAAATACTTTATTTGGACATGGGTTCCTCCTTGAAGATGTGCTGACATGACATGCAAAGTGTTTTTTACACCATTCAACAATATCATGTGCATCATTTATATGATCTCCCTCATAATTCATTTGATGTTTTCTTAAAGCACATTTGATGCAAGCTTTTGTGTCATCATGTTCACCCTTTCCATGCCCACTCTCAAAGAAACTCCAAACATGTGGTATATTATCATGTCGATGATATTTACATATAGTGTATAAAATGTTCTTGGTGATTTGAATTGTGACACACACCCATTAGACCATACAAAATGTTTTTCAATATTCACACCTCTTCCTGCCAAATCTTCAAAAAACTTCATAAATCAATGTTGGACAAAAAATATGTCATGCTCTTTATCATCACTAATATAAAAGTGATATTATTTCTTAATAACTCATTTTACATATGTACTGTCAACACCATCCAAATCCAATTGTGCATGTTGATGACACACATGCACCGTAATAGTGACCTGCTCTAAATAGTAATATTGTGTTTGAATCTCCTTTTGATGGGTAAAAGAATAATTTTCTACAAAGTCAACTACTGATAAAACTATTCCAAGTGGGAAAGTATCTCGTAACAACTGAAATTGTTTTGCTTTCCATTTAGCATAAAATGCATGATGTATCTACAATTGTATCAATTTACAAAAAAAATCCATAAATGTTCCAATAGGTACCTCCTCTTCTACATAATCTAACCTTGTGCATTCTTTCCCAATTTTTGTTTCAAACTTTATGTACTTGCAACTCTTACAATTTACCATCTTCGTCATGTCATTATCTTCATTTATCAAAGGAATTTTAGCTAGGTTTCCACATGTTTCACAAATTCCTTTTATGCATGTTTCATTGGACCATCTACATCATCATCAAATTTATCACATAAGATGGATGCTATGAATTGACTTACCCATTTAGGAGGTGCATTTCGAGAACCATCACTTTCTTTTATGATCTTTTGAAACACCTGATAGTAAAGATTGAATTCAATATGATAACAACAAAAATATTCAAAAACCATGTTTTCCTTCACATAATGTGGCCTTAATATTTGAAAAATTCTTTGTCCAATCTTTATATGAGGATTTGCATCACAAAACATCACATACATCTCATATTGTGTTATTTCTAACCTATGTTTTGTATGTAGTTCAAAATTATTTGGTCTGATCTTGATCTTTATTTGATGGGGGACGAGTATGAACATGCCAAAAAATTGAGATCAAATTCCTAACACCATCTTCAACCTTGTCAAAATGAAGAGCCCTACACATTAATACCCGATTTCCTTCTGTAGTAGTATCATCTAAAACCTTTCTCCTTTTCATATATCTTGTTAGTGTCTTTCTACTTAATCCAATTTCACTTGAAAGTAAAGAGATTTGACACTTTCTTGAAATTTGTGGACTTATGTAGCATACTAATCCTTCAATGAAGTAAGAATTTCTAATTTTTCACCTTACGAGTAAATAAACTATGTAACAAGCCATTGCAATAAAAAAAATTCTTTATTGAGAATATATGAACAAAGATGCATAACATAGTACAAACAGGATTCTATTTCATTACAATAGTTCATAAGTTACATCAATACAAGAAAGCATACATTTACATACATAGCTCAATGAGCTTTGGAGCAAATAGTTGTAAGACAGTCCAAGATCCTTCCTTTCAAATCTTGGTTCTTTTGTCGCCTATTGTGGAGGAGAAGCATCACTCAAGCGCTTTTCTGCCAACCACAAACTCTTAATGCAGTCCCCTGCACATCTATCATTCGATAAATGGTCCTTCCCTTCGACGAAGAGATTGGTAGAGTAACCGATAATGACAACAAACTGAGCATAGTGATGTGTCCTACATAACTAGAACTTTTAATACCACAATATTGAACTAGCATGTAATATTGGATCACAGTGAACTAACAGTGGAGCCAAAGGTAGTCACACTACTTTGGCCAAAGTGTTCTCATTCAATACTTCGAATGAAGGTCATCTATCACATACACTTCTCAGGGTTGATTTGACTTAAGTCCATCTTAAACTACGCATAGGTATTTCCTTCAATGGATAATCTATCACCCTAGAGATAACTTATCACCATTTATCATACTTGGAATAAACCTACTTAACAAGCAAGTACACAAGCTCCCTCCCATACTGGATAAACAATCCTAGGAGTAAACTCAAGCTACCCTAGTTAAATCAATAACCTAGCTAAGTGTATCAAATGTGCCACTCATGTTCAATCATACCTAGTATATAGTACCTATGATAAACACCATTCTCCTATTATGGATTATTTATAAGTACAACATAAAAACAACATAAAATCTTCTATATCCCTTTGAATGACAGTCTAAATTCTCTAATTACAAGTACTTAGAAAAGACATTTCAAGCATACATGGAGAACAATTCGTTCATAATATAAAATAACAAGGAAGAATTTCCTCATGCCTGTTATCGCTTGACCAATCAACTGACAGCAATGCAACCTTTCCCAAACAACAACAAGCTTGATAATAACCTCCCAAGAAAACGTCACTATGAAACTCTATCTCTCAAGTTGATGGTTTACTTCTCTCAAACAATAATTCTTTCACAAATAAATAGAAAACTCTCTTTCTCTCTGTCACAAATAAAAACAAAGTATAAGCTGAAATAATGTAGAGTAGAATATTGCAAGAAGAATGCTAATAATGCATCCTCCCAAATTAGAAAGCACTACTATTTATACAGCTTCAAGGAAACTTCTCAGCCTACAATTTAGGCATGAAAAAGGACAAAAAACTCCATGCAAAGCAACACATAAAACACAACAAAAAGGTGGCAATCAAACAAGCTCATAATTAGCAAAAACCTCTATAGATCGACTTGCTAAATTGACAAAAATGGAAACTTATTCATATCTACACATGGAGAATTCAAATCATATCCAACAAAAGACATCTATAGAAAATGGGTTTCCAGAGGTGGCGCCAAAGCTTCCTCTCTTGTCAAAGTTGGCGTGGTTTCTATGTAGTTTAGAAACAATCAATTACCAATATGCAACAACATGCACTCATCAACTTCAATCTGGGGATGAGTCGATTCAAGTATTTACTCTGTCTTTGGAAAATTCATTGACTATATAATAAATGTTGTTAAAGTATGATAACATGACAATTTGAATTTACCAAGTCAAAGATAATTTTCACCATAGGCATCGATTAAGTCTATGTCATAAATCGACATAAGGAAACAAGCTTAAAATGAAATACATGTGTTCCATAAAGCATGATAATATGAGTAAAATTCGGCTTCAACAAACAGTCATAAGCAACTTATATTGGCCTCTAATAACATAGTCATAAACAACTATAATTGACCTTTATAAATCGACTTTTATCATGGTAAATGATAGTCAATTTCTAATAATATATAATATGTTAAATATATATTATTATATATAATATATCATATACATATATATATTTAAATACCATCATATATTTATATATATACATATACATACATATATATATATATACATATATATATACATACATATATATGTATATATATGTATATATATACATACAAATATATGCATATATATGTATATATATATATATAAATGTTAATATATATTTACATGTATATATCATAAGCCATCAATGTAAGTATACATTCGATATATATAAAAGAGTACCGGCAAGATAGCATTTGCATTTAATAAACACAATATACTGAATGCATGCATATATATGTATAAATGTATATGCCTCTATGTACACATATATGTATGTATATCTATATTGATACATTCATATGGGCGTGTCCATTCGCCAACGTACGTGTGTATCGATACATATATACATATGGATATGTGTATATATATATGCACATTTGATTTGTTAAACAGTCCAGATAACTGAGAGGGTAAGTGAATCAGTTATCTTCAAACAATTTTCTTCACTTTAATTAATCCAGATCAAGCTTAAGTCAATCAGATATTAATGAACATGAAAGCACAAAACAACACCATGCACAATGTACACCAGAATTTATGTGGAAACCCAAGAAGGGAAAAACCACGGAGAATAATAATTCTCAATTATAAAGCATCGGTTAAGGTGGCACTAGTTAAGGTGATTTTTACAAAGGATCACTACCAAGTTGCTAACTGTAGGGTGGCTCACTACCGGTTGGGCTCACTGCCTGGCTATAATAACCAAAGATACAAAAAGGCTCACTTCCAAAAGGGAAAGGCTCACTGCCTACAAAAAATGGCTCAATGCCAACTGAAGAATGATGAAAGGGAATCCACCACTGAAAGAACTATCACCAACAACACCAGATAGAATATCACTATTTGATGCCTCCGGTCATACACTTTCGCACACTTCCCAATGTCTCGATATTCAAATTCACATTCATCACACTTGCTTGCATTGATAAAAAACATCTTATACTTATACCATTCCAAGCCATCATAATCTCTCAAGTCGGCCAAACACAATTTCATAATTCCTAAGTCGGCCAAGCATAATTTGAAATAGGTCACCACAAGAACATTCTTGTGGTGGAGAGGAATGAAACATAGACCAAACATAGCCTCCTTGCTCAAATCCACATGCTACATGATATTCAGAACCAAAGAGTAGGATATACACGTTAAGCAACTGCCATATTGGTTTCGACCCAAAAGAATGTATCTTATTGTGTTACAAGAATGAGACCAACCAAAAATAGATCTTTACAACATGACATCTAGAATCGGGCCAATCTGGATCACCAAGGCACCAAAATAGAACTTCGGTCAAACAACCAAGATATGTTGACATCAATGACAACCATTAATGACAACAAGCAATCAACATCATCTAAACACATTCCAACAATCTCCCCCTTTGTCATTTATGGAAACATTCATCAATAACAAACCAACCAACTCAATGTCAGCATCAAGGACCGTGTTATCTTCTTTTCTTCTCCCCCTTTGACATCAAAGACAAAGGGAAAAACTCCCCTTGAAAAACTTACTTTGCTCCCCCTATGAGGAAGTCACCAAACATTGATCCAGATAAAAATGATCATATAATACCCTAGACCAATGCACACCCGGTGCATGTTATTGTAGACTAGGAGGGGGCAGAACCCCTAACTTCTGTCGAAGATACTCAAAAGTATCTTTACTCAACGGTTTTGTAAAAATATCTGCAATTTTCTCTTTTGTAGGTACATATTCAAGTTTCACTTCATTGTCCAACAACTTCTCTCTCAAGAAATGATATCTTATGGATATATGCTTCGTTCTAGAATGTTGTACCAGATTTTTGGAAATGTTTATTGCGCTGGTATTGACACACATAATTGAGATAGGTTCATCAAATGATATGCCAAAATCCTTCAGTGTTTGTTTCATCCATAGTATTTGAGTGTAACATGAAGACATTGCAATGTATTCAGCTTCAACAGTACATAAAGATACAAAATATTGTTTCTTACTTGACCAAGCAACCAATCCAAAGCCAAGGAAATAAGCTCCACCACTTGTACTTTGCCTATTATCAACACATCCAACCCAATCAACATTAGTATAGGCTATCTAAGTGAAATTTGAGTCCTTTCAATACCACAACCCAAAATCTTCTTTACCCTTCAAATATCTGAAGATCCTTTTTACTGCAACAACATGTGATTCCTTTGGTTCTTGTTGAGATCTAGCTGCTAAAAAAACTACATACATAATGTCTAGTCTAGTGGCAGTCAAATATAACAATCCTCCAATCATTGATGTGTACATGCTTGCATCAACTTTAGGTGATTCATCTTCTTTTGTCAACTTGCATCTAGTAACAATAGGTGTACAAACTGGTTTAGAATTTTCCAATCCAAACTTCTTCAATAGTTCTTTTCTATACTCAGATTGAGAAATAAAAATTCCTTTGCTATTATGATTTACTTGTAATCCAAGGAAGAAATTTAGCTCACCTATCATAGACATTTCAAATTCCTTTTGCATTTCATCTACAAATTTTCTACACATATCATCATTACCTCCAAAAATTATGTCATCAACATAAACCACAACAATCAACATATGATCTAAGTAAGTTCTTTAGTATAGATTACTATCAGCAGATCCCTTTTGAAATCCTTGTCTAGTTAGGTACTTGTCTAATCTGCCATACCAGGCTCTAGGTGCCTACTTCAATCCATATAAAGCTTTCTTCAACCTGCAAACAACATTCGGGTTACTTCCGGACTTGAATCCCTCTGGTTGCTCAATGTAGACCTCTTCCTTTAGTTCTCCATTCAAGAATGCAAATTTTACATCCATTTGATAAACTTTGAAATCCTTAAAAGATGCAAAAGCCAAAAATATCCTGATTGCTTCCATCCAAGCAACAGGGGCATATGTTTCTCCAAAATCAATACCTTAAATATGAGTGTAACCTTTGTAAACCAATCTTTCCTTATTTCTCATTACCATTCTATTTTCATCCAGCTTGTTCCAGAACAGCCACTTAGTTCCAATTACATTTTTGTCTGCTGGTCTGGGAACAAGTTCCCAAGTCTAACTTTTCTCTATCTGATCAAGTTCTTCTTTCATTGCCTTCACCAAATTCTGATCATTGCATGCTTCTTCCACAGTCTTTGGCTCAATTTTCGAGAGTAGACATAGTAATACTTGCTCTTGAGTTGCTTTGCTTCTTGTGATAATTCCCTTATTCTTATCTTCAATAATCTATTTTTCTGAATGGTTTTTCTTTACATACCTTGGAGTCTTAGTTGTAGTTGTTAGAGCCTCCTTTGTCTCTTCTTCTTCTTCTTCTTTCTTATCCTTCTCTCCTTTATCATCAGAGTTATCTGATTCATATTCAATATGCCTACCATGAATTCTTTGAACATCTTCATCTACTTTCACATTCTCACTTTCAACCATCTTGTTCAGTTTCTTATTGTAACACCGATACACTTTACTTCTTGTAGAGTAACCCAAGAATATGCCTTCATTAGCTCTACTGTCGAACTTTCCAAGATTGTCCTCATCTTTCTTGATGTAGCATTTGCTTCCAAAAAATTTGAAGTATTTTACTGTGGGAGCTCTTCCATACCATAGCTCATATGATGTCTTTCCATATTTCCTTTGGAACAGTACCCTGTTAAGAGTGTATACTTCTGTGTGTATCACTTCTCTCCAATAGAACTATGGTAAACTTGCTTCCATGATCATTGTTCTAGTTGCTTCTTGAACTGTCTGGTTCATTCTTTCCACTACACCATTATGTTGAGGTGTTCTAGGGGCAGATAGTTGTCTTTTAATGCCATGTTTTTCATAGTATTTGTTGAATTCATTAGAAGTAAATTCTCCCCCTCTATGAGATCTTAAACACTTGATTTTTCTTTCAACTTCATTCTCAACTCTTGCCTTGAAAATCTTGAACTTTTCCAATGCCTTTGATTTTTCTCTAAAAAATGCAACCCAAGTAAATCTAGAATAATCATCTATTAAAAGCATGAAATAATTCTCACCTTGTAAGCTTCTTGTTCTGGTTGGACCACATAAGTTAGTATGTACAAGGTCCAACAATCTGGTAGACGTTTCTTCTTTTCTTCAGAATGTTTCTCTTGTCTGCTTTCCTTCTTAACATCCTTTGCAAATAGTATTGTTTGGTTTGGTCATTCTTGGAAAATCTCTAACTTCTCTTGATGAACTTATCCTTACCAAATTGTCGAAGTTGATGTGACACATCCTCCTGTGCCAAAGCCAACTATCATTGGATTGTGATACTAAGCATATTTTTGTAGCTCATTCCAGCTGATACATATTCCCACTTGTTCTTTTTCCAGCTGCAATAACAGTTTTGGATCTCTTCTGGATCTCACAACCATCATCCTGAAACACCACATTATAGCCATTTTCGCACATTTTTCCAAGACTTAAAATATTATGATATAAACCCTTCACATAGTAAACATTGTTAGTGTTATGCTTTCCATCAAATGTAATAGAACCAATTCCAACAATCTGTGTTGTTTTATCATCTCCAAATCTAATAAAACCTCCATCATATTTCTCAAGCTTCACAAATTTACTTTTGTCATCGGTCATATGATTCAAACATCCACTATCAATTAGCCATTCATCTTTATTTTTTTTAACAAACAATGCAGCTTGAGGACAAATATAGAGATATCAAATCTAGGTTCATCCTTTTCTACCAAAAACAAGCAATCCTCATGATCTAATTCATCATCTGAAATGCCAACATTTTCATTGACATAATAGGCCTTTTTATTGATCTTTTAAAACTTTTGTCTTGTTCCTTTCTCCAGACACTTAGTTGCTAGATGATCAATCTTTCTACATCTAAAACATTTAAGAGGTAACATACCTTTGTACTTGCTGGTACCTTTCTTCAGTTTCCTTGTGAAATTTGCTTCCAACTCCTCTGAACTTTCACTATCTGGATCATCTTTTGACTTTTTAGCTTTGAAGGCTATTTCAGTTTTCTCCTTTTCTTTTCCAAATTTCCTCATTTCAAATGCAGTCAAGGTGCCAAATAGCTGCTCTCTAGCGAATTTATTTGGATCATAAACTTCCTCAATGGTTGAGATCTTATCACTATAGCTCTTTGGTAGGGTCATCAGAATCTTCTCCATTGCATCTTCATCTATTAGAGTTCCTCCTTGATTTTTGACTTCATTTACTGCACTGCCAACCCTCTGAAAGTAACTTGCTATATCCTCACATTCTTCCATCCTCGAGTTCTCATATATGCGCTTAGCTGTCAACTTCTTTGATAATTTGACTATCATTTTCTTCATAGATTTCTTTCAACTTTTCCCAAACTTCATAAGAAGTGCCCAATGAAATAACTTTTGTTAGCTCAGTTTTAGATAAAGCACTATAGATTGCATACCTTGCTTTTTCATTCTCTTCATATGCTGAAATCTCATCTGCAGTAGAAACACCTTTTGTTGGTTCAACATATTTTGTCTCAACGACTTTCCAAGTCTTGTAACCAAGAGAGATTAGATAACCTCTCATCTGCACTTTCCAGAAACTGTAGTTGGATCCATCAAACACAAGGATTTTCAATTTGTGCACCATCAAATCTACCCCAAGTGGTTAAGCTCTTCTTCAAGGAACCAAAATCTAATACCAATTGTTAAATAGTCCGGATAACTGAGAGGGGGGGTGAATCAGTTATCTTCAAACAATTTTCTTCACTTTAATTAATCTAGATCAAACTTAAATAAATCAAATATTAATGAACATGAAAGCACAAAAAAACACCATGCACAATGTACACCAAAATTTACTTAGAAACCCAAGAAGGGAAAAACCACGAAGAATAATAATTCTCAATTATAAAGCACCAGTTAAGGTGATTTTTACAAAGGCTCACTACCAAGTTGCTCACTATAGGGTGGCTCATTGCCGGTTGGGCTCACTACCCATCTATAATAGCCAAAGATACAAAAAGGCTCACTGCCTACATAAAATGGCTCACTGTCAACTGAAGAATGCTGAAAGGGAATCCACCACTGAAAGAACTGTCACCAACAACACCAAATAGAATATCACTATCTGCTGCCTCCAGTCATACACTTTTGCACACTTCCCAATGTTTGGATATTTAGATTCACGTTCATCACACTCGCTTGCATCGATCAAAAGAATCTTATACTTATACCATTCCAAGCCATCATAATCTCTCAAGTCAACCAAACACAATTTCATAATTCCTAAGTCATCCAAGCACAATTTAAAATAGGTCACCACAAAAAGATTCCCGCAGTGGAGAGGAATGAAATATGGACCAAACATAGCCTCCTTTCTCAAATCAACATGCTACATAATATCCAAAACCAAAGAGTATGATATACATGTTACAATGCAAAGCATGTGTTGGAGCACGTTAACCAACTGCCAGATCAGTCTGGACCCAAAAGAATGTATCTTATTGTGTTACAAGAAGAATGAGACCAACCAAAAATAGATATTTACATCACGACATCCAGAACCAGGACAATTCAGATCACCAAGGCACCAAAATAGAACTTCTGTCAAACAACCAAGATATGTTGACATCAATGAAAACCATTAAAAACAACAAGCAATCAACATCATCTCAACACATTCCAACACGATTCACATATAGTCATTCATAATTACCATCATATTGATAATTATTTACGTGTAGTACATCTATACATGTGCATATACATGTCGTTAGATCCCATTGACATGTATGTGCATATATATACACATACTCCGTGTACGTCCCTCTTATCAATATAATTGTAATAGTACAAGAAAGATCTCATAAGCTCAATCAGATAAACATCACCTAATAATGCATGTAATAGTAAACAAGACTCTTCCAATGCAGACATAACAACTAAGGACGACTTACCAACTTCCCACAAACTAACTCAACTCAATCATTCTAATGTTGTGTGTGAATGCTCAGATAGTTTACTTTTACCAGTTACTCAACCAAGATCTTCTCTTGAGTGATACGTCCCCTTTGCCTAGAGGAATGGAACATATACCTGCATCCACTAACACATGCGCATGACAGGCAATTGTTCACAAAATATGCACTTTATGTAAAACATCTGTAAAGTTAGAATAATAATTCAATAACCATCCATTCACATATATGCAGTACTTTTCAAGTGAGATAACATCAAATGAGATAACAAGGTACAAGGACAATTTATTCATCTCTAGAATTCACATTACATTCATATTTACCCTATGTAGTAATAGTAAATAGTAATTACACAATTGGGGTGTAACATACTCCCCCCTTGTGAATCATTGTCCCCGATGACTTTAGGTAGCAATATAAAACATAACAACAAACAACACATTATTTCAAGCATTCTCATAATCATTAAGAATATGAGGAAATTTCTACTGAATTTCAACATAGTCCTCCCAAGTAGTTGAGTCTTCTCCATACTAGTCCCACTAGACTTTGCATTGTAAGACTTCTCTATTATGCAAGTGTAGCTTACATATTCTGAGCACCTTGACAGGCTTGAGAGTTACTTCTCTGGGGTCCCATACCTGTAAAGCAGTCCAATCAATCACATGATTACCATCTGGTATATATTTTTTAAGGTAGGACACGTGGAAGACATTATGCATTTTGGCAAGAGATGGTGGAAACGCGATCTGATAAGCTACTAGATTCACTTCCTCTAGAATCTCAAAAAGTCCAACATAACGTGGGGCTAACTTAGAAGACTCTCCAAATTTAATGGAGTTATTGTGAGGTTTCACTCTCAACAATACTTTGTCACCTAAGGCAAAATTGCAAGGCACTCTCTTAGCATCAGTGTATCTTTTATGTCTATCGTTAGCTTCAACTAACCTTTGCTTAACAATCTTAACTTGCTCATCCATTTCAGCCAACATCTCCAGCCCAAGGCTCACTCGATCCTCAAGTTTATCCCAAATTATAGGAGTTTGACACTTTCGACCATACAAAGCTTCGAAAGGAGCCATCTTTATCGCAGAATGATAAGAATTATTGTAAGCAAATTCTACTAAGGGAAAGTAGTCTTCCCACTTGTACTGTTGATCCATGCAATACATCCTAAGTAGGTCTTCCAATACTTGATTCACCCTTTCATTTTTCCCATCCGTTTTCGGATGATATGCTAAGATAATATTCAATTGAGTCCCTAGTGCAGAAAACAAGATTTTCCAAAACCTAGAAGTGATTCGTGCATCCCTATTTGAGATAATCTTCTCAAGAATCCCATGCAACCTAAACACTTCTTGCACAAAATTCTTGCTATGATAGGTGCTCCATTAGTTAGGTTCTCAGGTATAAAATGTGCTACTTTGGTAAGCTTATCTACAACCACAATAATGGCATTGTGTTTATTCCTTGACATAGGCAATCCTTGCAGCACAAAGTACATACTTATGACTTGCCACTTCCTCTCTGGTATATTGTGTGGGTATAACAAGCTTGCAAGATGATGATGCTTAGCTTTCACCCTTTGACACACCTAGCCACAAAACTAGCAACATCTCATTTCATTCCTTTCTAGAAGTATAATGGATTTACATTTGCCATCATTTTTGTCACTCCAGGATGTCCAAAGTATGGTGCTTCATGTACTTCCTTCCATACCATATTTCTCAACTCTTTTATGTTAGGTACATACATTCTACCCTTATATCTAAGTAATCCATTAGGTTCAAAATGAAACCCTTCATACCTAGAATCTTGTGGATTATTAGCAAGTTCTTGCTTGAATTGCAAGTAATACTCATCCTCTTTGCATTTTTTCAGCACTTGCCCCTTAAAGTCGGTTTGAATTGTTATTATAGAAGCAATATGATGCCTTTGACTTAAGGCATCGACAACCCAATTTTCTTTCCCTTTAATCTAACTGATATTAAAATCAAAGTTAGCTATTAACTCTAACCATCTTCTCTATCTAGCATTTAGATTAGGTTGAGTGAAAAGGTACTTTAACCCATTATGGTCAATTTTCATCTCAAAGGGTTTTCCTAACAAGTAGTGCCTCCACATTTGCAATGTGTATACCACAACGACTAATTCTAAATCATGCGGTGCATAATTCATCTCATAAGGTTTCAACTTCCTAGATTCATAAGCAATTACTTGCCCATATTGCATTAATACACCTCCTAACCCTTCTTTGCACGCATTTGTGATAACTGTAAAGTTGCAGGATCAGGTACTTTTAAGATCGGTGTAGTGGTTAACTTCTCTTTGAGTAGGTCGAAAGCTTCTTGGCACTTCTCATTCCATTCAAATTTATTTCCTTTCTTTTGTAAAGAAGTAATTGGGAAAGTGATCTTAGAAAAGTTTGCAACAAAATTCCTATAGTACCTTGCTAGACCCATGAAACTTCTTACCTCCGACACATTCTTCGGTACATGCCACTCAAGTACTACCTTGATCTTAGCTGGATCTCCAACAATTCCATCTGCTGAGATCACATAACCCAAATAATGTACCCTATTTTGGAAGAATGTACACTTAGAAAGTTTACCATACAACTTATGTTCTCTTAAACGTTGTAGGACCATTTCTAAATGCTTGCAATGTTCTTCCTCATTTCTAGAATAAAACAAGATATCATCTAGAAAAACTAATACAAATTTGTCAAGGCAATCCCTAAGTGCATTATTCATCAGGTTCATAAATGCTGCAGGTGCATTTGTTAAACAAAAGGGTAAAATGGTGAACTCATAGTGCCCATATCTAGTTCTAAATGCAGTTTTAAACATATCTTCATCCTTAATCCTCAATTGATGATATCCAGATCTTAGATCTATTTTAGAGAATATGGCAGTCCCCCTCATTTGATCAAAAAGTTCATCAATGTGTGGCAATAGATACTTGTTCTTAATCGTAGCTTCGTTAAGCATACGATAGTTGATGCACAAATGCAAGGTACCATCCGTCTTTTTAACAAAGATGATTGGCACTCCCTAAGGTGAAACACTTGGTCTTATCAGTCCCTTAGACAACAATTCATCCAATTGTGCCTCAAGTTCCATAAGTTCAGTGGTTGTCATCCTATAGGGTACCTTGGAAATAGGTTTTGATCCTAGAACTATATCTATAGAGAAATCAAATATTCTTTTCGAAGGAAACCCTAGTAACTCATCTAGAAATACACTAAAAAAATTTCTCAATATTGGATATTTCTCCATATTCGACTTTCCAATTTCATCTATTTCACCATCTTCTAACTCTTGAAAACTTTGGAACTCTAAATCATCACTATCCTTTCCAAGTTCTTCAATCTTTACGGCGAAGAGTTTACACCCTTTCTTCTTAGCTCTTATAAGTTGCATTGCCATAATTTGTCGAATCCTAACCTCTCTAGGTATCCCTTGGAATTTTACTTGATTTCCAAAATCATCTAGGCATTCTACAATTTTTGCATGGAAATCTACTTTAGCCCTATGTCTCCACAACCATTTCATACCTAGGATAATGTCATATGATCCTAGAGGTGTGACATAAAGGTTTACTTCTGTAGAAAAACTGGGTAGTTCTATCCTAACCTCGAATAGACATTGATCCACCTTTACTCTTGTCTGGTTTGCATACTCTACATCCCAATACATTTTCATGTATCCCACCTTCCTAGATAATTGTTTAGCTACTCTAGGTGAAATGAAATTCTTAGTTGCACTAGTATCAATAAGAACATAAATAGGTAAGCCAAACAAAATACCTGGCATTTCAATTGGAGTTACTTGGTACTCTGCTTGACAATCATTCACCGCTACATGTATCTTTTGCTGAAACATTGCTTGCTGAGTGGGTAATGGATTATCATATGGCCATGATCCAAAAGTTTTATTAGGACACTTGTTAGAATAGTGATCCCCTCTAGATATAAAGCATCCTGTAGCTGACCCTCTTTTCCCTATAGTTTCTCCAGCCTTGTTGACATTTTCATTAACCTTATTGGTATTACTCATGCTAGAACCATTCCTTTTACGCTCTCTTCTAGACTCCTTTCCATCATTACGAAACCTCTTTCCATTTTTCCTTGGAACATTTTGCACATATTCCACCTTCTTTAGAACTATCTTGTTAGGAACTTCCACATCCTTCTTTTTCTCTCTTCTTTCTTGACGAGTGGAGTTATCCTTGAGCTTTTGATCCTACTTAATTGCTTTCTCATATACAAGATCCATCGTTGATGAACCATGCATATCCACTTTCCCTCCAATCTGACTGTTAAGTCCCATTATAATTTTTTTAATGCGGAAGCGCTCATCCTTTTGATATATGAGAACATAGCGCAAAAGTCAGGTAAACTTCTCCCAATACTCGTTAACCATCATGTTACCTTGTATCAAACCCTAGAAATCTGAGAGTTTTTGGTCATAGTAGAGTTGTGGCAACCATCTTTTACAGAAAATCTCCACAAATTGTCCCAATGTTAGCTTTCATGAGTTGATATTAAGTTCCAACTTCTTGTTCATCCACCAGTTAGAGGCTTCTCCTGCTAACTGATACGCACCCCACGTGGCTTTAGTAACCTCATCATAGTTTCATATTTCAAAATACTTTGCCATTTGGACAAGCCACACCTTAGCTTCATCTCCTCCATCACTTCCATCAAACTTGGGTGGAATAATCTTTTTCATGTCCTTGGAAAGTTCAGAAGCCACAAGCTTCTTATTTCTTTCTTTAGATAGCGTAGGTGATTTTTCGCTATCTTTTTGTTCATCCCTCATTTGTTCATATATATCCCAAAAAGGATAATAGCCTTCAGATTTATCATTCGATACATAGTTATGAGAAGCAATGTCAATGTGGTGTTCATCAACAATGTAGTCTACCCTTTTCGCGGACATTTGTTCATGAGACCATTTCTCGTCTGGCAGTGTCTGTGGTACATATCCCTCATACTCGTTACTTGAAGAAATTACAATTACTTCAGCCAATGGAAGAACTCTAGGGTCCCTAAAGATGAATTCTAGACTAACACTTGCTTCTGAGGGCATATCCTTGGAAAGCGATAATGACTTAGAATTTTCTGGTGAGATGGTTGGTAGGTAGTTGTACATAGCCTCCATCTTCATCTTTCTCTTCACATCACTGATTCGAGAGAGTGCGTGACTAAAGGTTTTGGTGTCACTCAACCAGACAACATTGTCATAGTTGGTACCCTCGATTGTTCTAACGATAGCTTCCCTTTCCTTCTTGGCCTCGAGGTAGTGCTCGTTTCTGATTACTGACTTTCAAGCCGTTAATTTGAGGCACACCATCCTGGAACAAGAATTCACAACATTAGATAACATTGGATGGAAAGAATGATGAGCTCATAGGTTCTAGAGCTAAACCTAGTAGCTCTGATACCACATGTAACATACTAACCCTTCAATGAAGTAAAAATTTCTATTTTTTCACCTTACGAGCAAATAAACTATGTAACAAGCCATTGCAATAAAAAAAATTCTTTTCTTTATTGAGAATATATGAACAAAGATGCATAACATAATACAAACATGATTCCATTTAATTACAATAATTCATAAGTTACATTAATACAAGAAATCATACATTTACATACATAGCTCAATGAGCTTTGGAACAAATAGTTGTAAGACGATCTAGGATCCTTCCTTTCAAATCTTAGTTCTTTTGTTGCCTGCTGTGGAGGAGAAGCATCACTCAAGCACTTTTCCACCAACCACAGACTCTTAATGCGGTTCCCCACACATCTATCATTTGATAGATGGCCCTTCCCTTTGACGAAGAGATTGGTAGAATAACCGATAATGACAACCAACTGAGCATAGTGATGTGTCCTACATAACTAGAACTTGTAATCCCACAATCCTGAACTAGCATGTAATACTGGATCATGGTGAATTGACAGTGGAGCCAAAGGTAGTCACACTTCTTTGGCCAAAGTGTTCTCATTCAGTACTTCAAATGAAGGTCATCTATCACATACACTACTTAGGGCCGATTTGAATTAAGGCCATCTTAAACTATGCATAGGTATTTCCTTCAATGGATAATCTATCACCCTAGAGATAACTTATCACCATTTTATCATACTTGGAATAAACCTACTTAACAAGCAAGTACACAAGCTCCCTCCCATACTAGATAAATAATCCTAGGAGTAAACTCAAGATACCCTGGTTAAATCAATAACCTAGCTAAGTGTATCAAATGTGCCACTCATGTTCAATCATACCTAGTATATAGTACCTATGATAAACACCATTCTCCTATTATGGAGTATTTATAAGCACAACATAAAATCTTCTATATCCCTTTCAATGAAAATCTAAATTCTCTAAGTGCAAGTACTTAGAAAAGACATTTCAAGCACACATGGAGAATAATTCATTCATAATATAAAATAACAAGGAAGAATATCCTCATGCCTGTTATCACTTGACCAATCAATTGACAACAATGCAACCTTTCCCAAACAACAACAAGCTTGATAATAACCTCCCAAGAAAACGTCACTATGAAACTCTGTCTCTCAAGTTAATGGTTTACTTCTCTCAAACAATAATTCTTTCACAAATAAATATAACTCTCTTTCTCTCTCTGACAAATAAAAATAGAGTATAAGCTAAAATAATGTAGAGTAGAATCTTGCAAGAAGAATGCTAATGATGTGTTCTCTCAAATGAGCAAGCACTACTATTTATACAACTTCAAGGTAAATTCTCAGCCTATAGTTTAGGCATGAAAAAGGACAACAAACTCCATGCAAAGCAACACATAGAACACAAAAAAAAGGTGGCTATCAAACAAGCTCATACTTAGAAAAAACCTCTACAAATTGACTTGCTAAATTGACAGCAAATAGAGACTTATTCAAATCTGCACATGGAGAATTCAAATTATTTCCAGCAAAAGGCATCTACAAAAAATAGGTTTCCAGAGGTGGCACCAAATCTTCCATTCTCTTCTCAAAGTTGGCGTGGTTTCTATGCAATTTAGAAACAATCAATTACCAATATGCAACAACATGCACTCATCGACTTCAATCTAGGGATGAGTCGATTCAAGTATTTACTCTCTTTGACAAAATCATCGACTATATAACATATGTTGTTAAAGTATGATAACATGGCAATTTGAGTTGACCAAGCCAAAGATAATCTTCACCACAGGCATCAACTAAGTCTATTTCATAAATCGACATAAGATAGCAAGCTTAAAATGAAATACATGTGTTCCATAAAGTGTGACAATATGAGTAAAACTCGGCCTCAGCAAATAGTCATAAGCAACTTCTATCAACCTCTAATAACTTAGTCATAAACAATTGTAATCGGCCTTTATAAATCGACTTCTATCATGGTAAATGATAGTTGATTTCTAATAATATATAATATGTTATATATATATATATTTAAATACCATCATATATTTATATATATAAACGTCAATATATATTTACATATATATATATATATATATCATAAGCCATCAATGTAAGTATACATTCGATATATATAAAAGATAAAAGAGTACAGGCAAGATAGTATTTGAATATAATAAACATAATATACCGAATGTATGCATATATATATGTATACAAGTATATGCCTCTATGCACACGTATATGTATGTATATCTATATTGATACATTCGTACGAGTGTGTCCATTTGCCAACGTACATGTGTATTGATACATATATACATATGGATATGTGTATATACTACACACACACACATATATATGTTCACATTCGATTCACATATAGTCATTCACAATTACCATCATATTGATAAGTATTTACGTGTAGTACATCTATACATGTGAATATACATGTCGTTAGATCCCATTGACATGTATGTGCATATATATACACATACTCCACGTACATCCCTCTTATCAATATAATCATAATAGTACAAGAAAGATCTTATAAGCTCAATTAGATAAACATCACCCAATAATGCATGCAATGGTAAACAAGACTCTTCCAATGTAGACATAACAACTAAGGATAACTTACCAACTTCCCACAAACTAACTCAAGTAAATCATTCTTGGTGTGTGTATGCTCAAATAGTTTACTTTTGCTAGTTACTCGACTAAGATCTTCTCTTGAGTGATACTTCCCCTCCGCTTGGAGGAATGGAACATATACTTGCATCCACTAACACATGCACACGACAGTCAATTGTTCACAACATATGCAATATATGTAAAACATCTCCAAAGTTAGAATAATAATTCAATAACCATCCATTCACATATATGTAGTACTTTTCAAATGAGATAAGATCAAATGAGATAACAAGGTACACGATAATTTATTCATCTCTAGAATTCACATTACATTCATATTTACCCTATGCAGTAATAGTAAATAGTAATTACACATTTGGGGTGTAACAACTTATAATAGATGTCAACATCATTCTTCTTGAAATTCTCGTATCTGTTGATTAAGATTGTTTCCCAATGAAACCAAAACCTTTTTTGATAATTTCAACAATATCTTTTTCTATGCGTCCTTTCCTTTGTTTGTGAAAGCTACACCCATCAATTGTAATGGATATTTTAGGTCATCATGAAGAAGGGATGTTGATAACAGTTCGGCTTGACCAAGTGTATCATGATTTTTGAAATAAGCCTCAATTATTTTCTTTGAAATTCTTGTCAATGCCCTCTTAGTAGTTTGACTAGGTTGTGTTAGCCTATTTTTAAAATAGTCTCAACATTGTAAAATTTT
>VDFB02375049.1:0-19234 GCA_007258455.2 Sequoia sempervirens
ATATGGACCATTTATTGCATTTGCTATTTTTGGAATTGAGTGAGATCTTTGATTCATTTTAATGTACCACTCCTATTAGGAGTTTTTTAGGGTTAGGGCTGAGGTGGCACGATTCTGGCCACTCTATTGATTGTAACCCTAGCCGTCTTTTGGGACTTGGCTAGCTATAAAAGGGGGAGTCCCCCTCATTTGTAAGGCATTAGAATTAGAGATTAGAAATCAGAATATTAGAAGATAGATCAGAGCTAGAGATTGTTGAGTAGAGCTAGATAGTGTAGAGCATTTTGCATAATTTGGAGAAGAGAGAAAGTTTTCCCTTTGAAAACTTTTGAAGAGACTGTTGTGTAATACATTTTGTGATAATAGATCTTTTCATTGATGATGGAATTTGTCTTGTCATGAAATGCTAGCAAGGTTTCTTCTTCCTTTCGTATCCAAGTAGATTAAATTCATGCAAGTAGCTTACTTTGGTGTGTGGTGTTTCATTGAGATAGCTTCATTTTATTCCATACCACTAGCGGCTTGTTGATGATAAGTCTGCCTTGCGTGGTCAACTGGACATTATCTTGTGCTTGACTTAGGTTATGGCTTACATACTTATATGCGTTGTTCTGATGGTGTACGTATGTTAAACTGTAACTTGAATACCTTTCGCTATCCCCTTTGAAGATTGCACCGATTTTGCTGAGGCTGTCCGACGGAGGCTAGGTGAAATCTGGTTGAAGTCTATTGAGACGAAGCCCTACATACCTTGCATTTAGAATAGAGTACCAATTTCTTAGGTCCTTTCCCTTTTACTTTCAGCATACTTCTTGTTAGTTTTAGAAAGAATACACATTGCCAAATCATACACGTAAGAATCCCCTTCAAATTACATATCAACTGCTGACTGTGAGAAGTCTGAACAACTACGTAAGTCCCCTTGACATACCAGCAATATCACATCAAGCCAAACTGAGCCTATTCGCACTAAAGGAACCTTGGAGTTGAACGCACGAACTTTCTGGCAATCTTAGCGTGCGGAATACTTTGATCAAGAGAGAATAGAGCGTCCATTGGGCGACTTTGTTCTGTGTTGGTGCGGTCCCAAAAACCACGTCAACACTCACACCTTGCCCAACATCGGGATCCTAGTGTACATCCTTGGTTAGAGTTGCTTTCTGCATCGTTTTGGTTTAAAGCTAACTTTAACGAGTGCGTGTTGATTGTAATTATAATTGGAAAAGCAAAAAAAAATTAGTTTGGCTCTTTACACTTTTTGAAATGAAATGAAGTAGAGAAAAGATGTTTATGTTCTCGATGCAAACGAGTTTTTGGTGTGGAATCGCAAGTTTTCGGTGAGTACTCGCCAAGTTTTTGCAAAAACTCAGCCAAAAAACTCGGCGAGTATACACGAAAAAGACTCGTTTGAAAAAGAACTCGCGAGTTTTTTATGTAACGCTGATTACTCGGAAAGTCTTCCAACTATGAAGTTATCACATTGTGTATATGTGATGTATGTGTGAATCATTTGCAATGTGTATATGTGAAGTATGTTTAACCTAGTCACTGTTTGTAACTATGATGTGTGTATGAGCTAGTCAACCTATATACAAATGAAGTATGCTTGAGCCAATTACGGTGTGAACATGGGTTGTTGGAACAGTACGATTCCTATGTGGTTTCATGTGTGTTTGTATGCTAATAATTAGTATGTAACCAACCAGCACATAACGGAAATTTGTTTTCTATCATTTTATTGTAATTGGACTAATTTGAAAGCTTAAGTTTAATGAATAGTCATGATTTAAAAGCAAGATCATAGATCTCATATGCAAGGAGAGGAAGAATTCTCTCTATCATTGGTGTACGAACTACAAGCCTCTACTTCTAAAAAGGGATACATAGGTAGGATCATCTTGAATGAACCCTTGAGGATTAAGTATGGGTCCAGGGATGACCCTAACATTGGAGAGTTAGAAAATTTATGAAGTAGGCACTTCTAATTTAGATGGAAAATGCTTGGTCAATTAAGTTGGTAATTCTTGTGATGTGATTTAAAGAAGAAAAGAGAAAATAGTAGTAACTGAGAGGCCGATATTAATGATTTTCATAGAAGCAGATTATTAATTTTAATGTGGAAGCCGTTTAGTTGAAGTTCTAGCCTAGTCAAACTAAAGCTAATTGTTTGTAAGCACATTGTAGCTGCTAGACAGCTTGTGACAGTTTATAAATTGATAAATATTGAAATGAATGAAAATGAGAATGAGATTTGTGGAGTCAAAAAACACTTTAATCTATGTATTCCTTGTACAAGCTGAAGTTTTACATTCACGAAAAGCCTCTATTTGTTCCAGAAATCATTCATCTTGTATGTGGTTCTTCTATCCAATTGCTATCAATTCCTTGTGTGCTTTGGTTTTGCAATATTAGAGTGAATTCTCAAAAAGCAGAAACCACTTGAAACCCTTTCTATAAACAGAGTAACACTTCTAAGGGCACGGTCCCATGGACGGGGGCTTCCCATGGACGGGGGCTTCCTAAAAATCCAGAGCGGAATCTGCTTAAATTTTTAGCAGAATATTTTGAAGCTGGTGGTCCCATGAATATTTTGAAGCTTCAAAATTTAAGCAGGATGGTAGTGGAATGGTGGTGGAATCGAATGTTGTGAATAAAAAATTAATAAATAAACATCATTTCCCTCCAAAAGTGGCAGGAAAGTACTCTTAAGCAAGTGGGGCAATTTCTAGCCCCACCCCAATCTCACCAGCTAAAATTTTCAGCCACCTGCTTGTTTGGGCTGAAAAAGATTCCATTTAATCCTGTAGCAGAATTTTTTTTTCCCATGAGACCACCTGCTTCCCTAAAAATAGGAGCCCAAGCCCCCCATGGGACCGCTCAGTAAGAGTCATATATTCAAGATACCAAATGTAAAACATTTTTGAGAAATTTTGTATGATGTAAAAATGCAAAGGAAAATACCCACCTGTTCTAGCATCCCAATAAAACATTTCTAGGCAAGTCCTAACAACAAATTACTTGTAAGGCTAAAATTAGTAACCTGGCACCAGGAATATAAACACTGCGAGATCTTTCAAATGCAAGCAGGATTATCTGGGACAGTAAATGGAACATGTATTTTCCCTCTGCATAACTGCTTCCAAATGCTGTGCGTGAAATAACATCTGCTGTAAGACTAGAAAACTCTTTCAAAACATTAATTTCATTAGCACCTGAAGATACCAATTTCCTCCATTCTTCAATCATATTGGTCCCACACTCTGCAATTTCAGGAATCATGCCCTGACATCGAAGATATATTATAAAAATTATGGGTCACAAATAAATACAAAACAACTTCATCTCTGTAAGAATTAAACAAGCATAAATGCGGAACACTTCAGACATTTTGGGCCATAATTGAAAATCTTATTACACAGATTCTTGGGCATAAAATAAACCCTAAAGGCTAAAGCATGTTGTAATGTTGTGAAAATACCAGATTCCCTGCGAGAAGTAACTCTATTGTGCACAAGATTTACGATGAAGTATCTATTCAAGTTCTCAGAATTGTGGAATTTAAAGATTTACCTTCAAGACTTCCATATGAAAAGAAGGATTAATGATTCTTCTATGCTGTGCCCATTTTTCACCCTCTAAGGATGCAAGTCCCCGATATTTCTCTGGCTGAGGAGGAAGAATTTTTTTGTAGTGCCCAAACTTGTTAGATAGTATCTCCCTCACAAGCTCCGGATCAGGAACATAAAGCCTGGGTTTATTCCCGAACCAATAAACATACACCTGCCCTGCATCACACATAAATACATGTACTTCATGAATTGGTTGGCATAGATCATCCTCTTCTTACTACTACTGAGAATAGTGCAATATCCATGTTATAGGATTGCATCCTGTATGGTGAGTGTTGACCAGTGACAAAATCCACAGATATAAACTTCATTGAGAAACGTTGCTTAACTAATTCTTTTGAGCTTAGCTTATTTAAAAGTTTTCAGATGGAGAGAATAACCATGTACCATAGGTTTTCCTCCATTGATGAAAAGCCGGAAGAACTCGAGGAATTATGTTGTGTCCTGACAGTGACTTTGGGTCAGAGCTCTCCTGTCTGGCCATTCTAACAATATCAGGAGCATTCCCATAGATAATCTTGTAAGAAGGGCCTCGAATCCCTTGAGCTTCAAAGAGCTTTTTGAAATGCAGCGGTTTCCACCATATAACCTTTGCAACTTCCAGCAGAATAATTGCTAAACCAGCTGCAGCCCAGAAAAGCCATCCCATTTTCTAAACTAACAGATGAATTTCTAGTGCTAATAAAAACAAATTGAAACCGGCCCTGAATTGTTAGATCACATTGAATTACTTGTGTTTGGAGGCACTATGTATGTCTACATCTATACATGTACAATTAAATATTATACATATACCATCAGTTGCTATACGAATGTGGAGACCGGTTTCACGAGCAATTGTGATTCATTGTCTTCCATTACTATATTATGAGTTTAAAAAAATTATATATTAGAGATTGTGGATATTTACGTAATCTTTTTTGTATTATATTTGACTTTACAGGTCTTGGATTTGATATGTATGACTGATTTGTCTATCGAATATACTATATTATTTATGTCTGTTTTCAAATATTTTCTTAATAATATTTAAATAAGTAAGCTGTAATACGAAACCTACAGTTTTGAATCATAAAGAACTATTTTTTTTATAGATATTTTCATATTTTATGTGTATATGTTGTCTGTCAAATTGGTTTATTTATTTTTAATATGTTTTCTGATAAATTGATGTATAACTGATAAATCTAATGTAGATTAAATATTCACTTTCTGGTTAGTCTAAAAATAATTTTTTTGTTGTTCTTTGTTGGTATATAGTAAATGTAATTGTTGTAGGTAATTAATTGAGATTTTGTTCATTTTATAGTGAAGTTTTGTTTATTTGGAAGTGAGTTGTTGGAAAAAGAGAGTTTTTGGATGGATAAAAGAAGATATTGTAAAAAAAATATGATTTAATTCAGTCTAAAAATGAAAAAAGTTATTTATTTTGGAGAAATCTATATATTTTTTACTATTTTAGTATATATTGTTTATTATTTTTAGTGATTGTTAATTTTTAGTTATGAAAATAGTATAATTTTTCAGAAATTCAAAATGATATGATAATCATATCTTTGAGATTTAAAATTATGGATAATATGGAGTGAAATATCCTAGAATTATTTAAGTGTTGGAGAAGTTAACACTAATTAAAATATAATATCTTATCATAGGTTAATTCTTTGTTATTGCCAACTTTCATGAAGCTATTTACATAGTGTAGGAAATGTGAACAGAATGCATTCATCACCTTTAGAAAATTAGCAAAGAGTTCGAGAGAACGTATAAATGATAATAGAGCATAGTAGAAACTGAAGTGGAAGATATAGCCATTGGAGGTCTATGAAGTTACATCTTGGCTATCATGATATTTAAATAGCGTGTTGGATCAATGACAATGGGCATTGTGATTCATGATAAAAATTAGTTGGGCATGCATGAAATTATTATGGAAAAAGATCAAATACATGGTAGGGGAAAAATTTGTGTGGTTTCCAACATAGGCAATAAGTGACATTGTATATCATTTCTAAGGAGAATTGCCTAAGGAGGGTTAAATAACTATTGTACAAGATAGAGTGCATACACTCCAACCTTTTGGAATGAACTCACATTTCACATTGCCTATTATTTAAGCTAACATTTGAGGAAGTGCTCCACCCCACAAAAATATTGAAAAGGTAAAGTTTACAAGGTAAAATAAAATTATATAAACTTGAAAATAAAAAATAAGGTTTGTTAAGCTATTGTACAAATTTTGATGGCAAGGATCTTGTAATGCCCAAAATTTTACACCAAAAAACAATTAAGGACAAAACAAAAATTTCAAATTCCGATCACAAACATTTGCATAATTCAAAAAAGGCTACTTCATATATATTCACTTCATGAAAGCATAAGAACAATTGACCAATTGATTAAAAGAACTTAGTCAGGTAAGCTACTGTTGTGGCAATCATGGTTAGGTTCTAGTGGAGACATGGAATCCACATCATTGAGATAGACCTAATTAGTTCAACTAACTAATTAATAATCTGAAACATAATTGAAGGCACATGTCAAATGATAAAATATATATCAATAGTAATCTCAAGTAAAATAAGAGAACAAGACCTAGGGGCCAAACCTAGTCCTCGAGGGCTCATCTCTAATGACCTTTCCTACATGTTTTGTAGAGGCTCCATAATTCGACAACTTGAGTTCACCCAACTCATATTTGATTAACCAACAATCATAAATTTCACCTAGTTTTAAATCACCACTAGCTCACAACAATAGTAAATACAAAGAATGATCAACAACAGTTAATCTAATGGTTAGCAATCCCTATTACAATACTCCTCAAGGGCCACTTGACAAAATAGATAACCAAGAATGATCTAGAGTGAAGGTAACCATGTCATATCTTGAATAGATTATTATAATTGAAGTTGTGGTTTTAATCAAAACCATACAAAGGTCACCATATAACATTAATAATATTATGAGGTGAAAGGTTAACAAGACAATCTACATATTGAATCATTCTAGATAATTCAACCATCATACACTTGGTCGACTAACACAAGGGGTATAACCCTTAGGTTCAAAGATGAATCTACCTTGGTCACCCTCATAACCCAATAACATTGAAATATGCTAAACTCAAATCTCTACTCAAATTCATCATATACCTCTATTCTTCTATTTAAAAACTAAATTAGTGGGTACACAACTCTTTCTAGGGTCCTTTTTCCCCAAATAGTTTCATAGTCAACTGCCACCCACTTAGGTGAAGTCGAGGATCAAAAAACTCGTTAAGGATATCTTAACAACATAAGGGTATAGAATCAATCCAAGATAATTTGACAAAACTCATTCATGCATAATACGAGTTGAATCTGTGTGTTAACATAAGGACATATTATAGGGATCTTGACAATAATATCTTATATTTCCCTTATCAAACTTATGTTGATCAATAAGTGGTTGAAAGATATTCAGAGGCATCTTGCAATATTATTCCCTTACTAAATCTGAATATACTGAGTATTATGGTTAGGAAAATTCAATATTGGATTTATAATTTTATACCATCTACTTTCTAAGGATCTTGTTCTATCCTAAGAATCCTTTCAAGATATGCACAAATTTTATAAAGAGTTTATTCATAAACAATTCACATCACACATACAAGACAATTTAATGTTTGGACTTAATATTTGTTTCACTTCAAGGAAAAAATCCTAATTAAGTGAATGTTCAATGACCATCTCTAACCTCGAGATGAGTAGTCAACAATGATATAACTCAAAAGGATCGAATTGTCTCTCCACCTGACCATATTACCATCATGAAGCCTCATGAGCAATAGCCAACCCCTAGAGAAAAAAATATTTTAGCCCCATGATGATGAAATGGGGTCTTCCATTCAAATAATATAAAAAGGTATTTCAAGAAAATATTTATATAAGTAACTATCAAACAGTGCCATGAGTACAATACTCAAATTTTGTTGAATAGAGCATTTCAACACCCATTATTCTTACTAGTTATTATAAATCAAACTCATATATAAATTACTGTTACTGGTATTTGAAGACCAAGAAGGGCATAGAGACCCAAGCTCTATTTGTTTAGAGATAACATTAAAATTGCCATACAATGGCTTATGAAAAAAGGTTTCGCTTGAGACCAATGGAATGATCGATTAAAGCCAAAATTCTAAACATAGTCCCCAAACACTCCTGGATACGATCTGGGTATGAACAGAAACTCCCAAATATTACCCCCACTAAAATAATACGTGAAATACACAACCAATGCCCCCAATACACACAATAGGGTCCAACAAGCAAATACATCTATACGTATGAAATACTAGGTGGGTATGCTTAAAACTAGCTAAAGATAGACTCCCATACTTGCACAAATATTCTCCAAGGGTCTAAGAAGGGGTCTTGAAGCTTTTTTTCTGCCCCATAAATCTTTTGTCCACCATGAAACCCCATAAAGGAATTTATTCCTACTATACATTTGAAATGGCAATGTGATTATATGCCTTCCAATCTCCACCACTTGGAGAAAGAGTGCCATGGCTAGCCCCTGCCTTCTCTATTTCCTTCAATTTCCTCTCCTCGAGTCGTGCACCCCTAACCAAAAATTTATTGCACCTACAATTTCTAGCATATCACAAACTAGGGTTTATTTTGTATTAAATTTCATCACCCTCGTTTGCTCGATCTCTCTAGCTTACATAGCCAACTTTTGTGTCAATGGTGACATCCATTTCCTTCATTCCTTTGCATGAATTCTACATGGAGCTGTCATATCATTTTTCATGCCTTAGCTCCATTTTCCTAGCCACTAACATAATCTAGCTTTTGAATGTAGGTCGTCGATCTTGCAATTCATTCCATGATCAAGCGCATCTCCATTACATGTCTTGCTTTAAAACACCACCATTTGATTTGACTTGATTTAATTCCAGTCGTAGATCTCTATTGATTCACATCAACAATGTGAATTAGGTGAAGCAATCAATTCTTGTCATGTCTCACTGTCCCGCATACCCACATTGGTCAACCCAAGTCAATGCAAGCATTCATAGAATGGTGGGATTACTCCATTTTTTTTTAAATTTACATTTCTCAACCTTCGGGGTTCGGGTGTCAAGTATCCACCTTACCTCCCTTTTGAAGTGTATTGAAGAACTTTAGAGGCAAACCCAAACACCTAAGTCTAAAGCTTCTTACTCTATTGGGGTTTGGCCATTGGCCTTACCCTCTACCTTCTACCTCATGATTAACATGCTTTGAAGGCCCCAAGAAACAAGATTGAACCACAATATCCAATACTCTTTATGCATGTCGAGGTTCGGCCATTGACCTGAACCTTTACCATTTTCCCTTCTTTACATCATCGTAAACCAACATACTAACCTCTAAAACACTGAAGTGCAATACTCTAAATAGTGTTTTAAGTTGTTAGACCATTTTCCCTTCTTTACACCATCGTAAACCAACATCCTAACCTCTAAAACACTGAAGTGTGATACTCTGAATAGTGCTTTAAGTTGTTAGAGGTTGGGGATCTCTAATTCCTTTTGCCTCATCCTTGAAGTGCATAGCCGAGCTTAACAAGTAAGTCTGAACACATATGTTCGATACTCTTTACACCTATCAGGTTTCAACCATCGGCCTTACCCCTTACCTTTTTTATTCTTTTACTCCATCACAAACCTTCCCACCAACCTTCGAAACATGCATGAGTTTGTCGGATGTGAGGGTTCTCTCTTCCACCTTATTGCTTTCATGGCATCTTTGTGTTAAGGTGTAAGCCAACTTGCTGACCCACGATATCCAAAATAAACCTAAGCATTGATAGACTTAACCCTTTCGAGTATCGACCTTCAAACATCATTCTTACCACATACCAACAACTGGTAAGGCATAGGCCTTATGGTTGAAACCAAAAACACTGAAGCCATTTTGAGTGTGGGGTTTTCCCTTAACTCTTACCACTTATCATCCTTTCGATAAGGAATAAGCCTTCCTACCGAATTGCAAAGCTTGAACATTTCCTTGGAAAAATTTAACCCTTTCCAATGTCGGCCTTCGAGATTTCTTCTTATTGCATGCTTTCCAAACTATTAATGCATAAACCTCAAGCTGACCCGTGAACATTGAAACTATTTCAAGTGTCAATGCTCAAGGTCTCATCTTTCCCCTTCCTCTATTTCATGTCAAGTAAAAGGACTTAACACTAACCTATGAACACCAAGACCATTTCGGGTGTTAGGGTTCGGGGTTTTATCATACCCCTTTCTCAACATTCTTGGTAAGGCATCGACCTTAACACCGACCTATGAAATCCAAGACCATTTTGGGTGTCAGGGTTTAGGTCTCCCTCATACCTATTTCATTACTTTTTGTTAAGGTGTAAGCCTTAACATTGACCACCAATGCCCCACCAAGTAAGCCATAAGACTTGACCCCAATGTCTGATGCCCTTTCAAAAATCCACCATTCTAGCTTCTTTTCCTTAGTGCATTTATTAGAAGAAAGAGATGTTCTAATAACCTTGTTGACGATTGATGGAGGTTTCATAACCTTTATAAAATGCCAAAACTCTTTGTCCTTAGTGTATTCTTCAACCTTTTTCTTAAAGTAAAGCTTTTGTTGCCAACAAGTAGGAAGGAAGGAAGTTTTGATAACCTCGTCGATGATCAATGGAGGTTTTTAAACTAACATCAAATGTCAAAATGACTTAACTTCAACTTGGGCGAAACATATAAAAGTTAGGACAACATCTTGGGACATTGACAAGCCTTATGAATGCATTAAATACTAACTTTAGAAGACAAATTATGATATGTTGGATGGGAGAAAGGTTAGGAAAACCTAGGCAGGGATTGACACAAGTTTCCCAACTTGAGAAAAACTTTGAAATGACTCAATTTTACTTAGACAAGGCTTAAAAAAATTAAGATAACATTTATAGGCATCAAAACACTTTAGAACTTCACAAAGATTAACCTTGTGTGATATGTTGGGAGTAGGAAAGGCTATGAAAACCTAGGCGATGACTAACAAAGTTTTGAGAACTAGCCAAAAGATCAACAACTTTAAGACTTAGCCAAATTTAGGAATTTTTCAAGGGAGAACCAACCAGCAAACACTGATACCATTTTGTGTGTCGAGGTTCAAGTCTTCCTCATCCTTTACACTTAACATTATGTTAAGGTGTAAGCCTTAGGGCCGATTTCTAACGCCCAACAGGTGAGACTTAATCCTTAATGTTGATGTCCCATGCCATCTCAGACTTAACTTGTTCCCTATTCATTTCTTTGAGGTATTTAGTATAAGGTATGATTGAATTATGAGGTCTGATCTCTTGTAGTAGAGAGTAATTTGCAAGCCCGAAGTCTGAAGCCTGATTGGACTTAGTAGAAAAATGACTAACTCCTTCCTTCTCAAGCAAGTGATAAGAGATAAGCTTGAGGCCTGATCCATGAACTTTTAAAACTCTTCAAGGCTTGTTGTAATGACACCCTAAGGCCAATGAATCATTCTCCCTAACATCCTTATGAATCCCTTTTGACCTCAAACAACAACTCCTCATCTGATATCACTTAGATCTCCTATCGACCTTAAAGAGGTACCCCTTTTTCCATCAATCAAACCCATTTCCAACAACCTCTCCTTTGACATCCACAAGGTGCCCTTGTGACATCAACGACAATCATATTACCAACAAATTAATCTAACTATAGCTAGGTTCAACCATCCCTATTAGATTAACTCTCTATTAACATCTCCCAACTATACATAAGGGTATGATGTTCTAATTTAAGTGAAGATAATAATTCAATGATAAGACACAACTCAATAGCATTATAAACTCTAAACTCTTCATCTTTCCTTATTTACTTGTTATCTTAATTTCTCTAGTTTAAGGAGTACTATAGGGTTCAAATCTACACCTGCCATTTTTACTAAAACCTCTAAGGTTCCTTTAGCAACTTCAGTCATAATACTTGATATGAAGAACCTCAAGTGAATACTATAGGAGACACTCACAATCGACATGAGTCAAATGATAAGAAAGAAATGTTATTACAAGTGTACCTTAGCAATACATTATAGAATGAAAATTTATAGTATCTATTAATGTAGATTTAGTCATTTACTTTAACAAAAGCATTAACATAAGAATTTAACTAATCTACTCTTAGAATCAAATGAATAACAGTATAGTGGCAATCAAACACAACTAGATCTTGTATCATATAAATGATGCACTCTAAATCTACACATCAGAGTAGCATAAGTTTAGAATAAAAGGGGTTGTAACTCTGATATAAAGAGAGGGGCCTTACAAATCCAACCAACTTGCTCTACCAAAGGGAAAATTTATTTGTTCTTCATCATGTTCTATGTCAACATAAGGTGGTAATGGTATCTTTATACTTGGAACTAGACTGGGTCATTTGGTATTTTTGGTTATGTGAAGAGGAAAAAGAAGGGTTGAGTGGTCACATGATCAATTTCTCAAGAGGAACTCACTACACATTAAGGATACAAATATATGGACAACTATTTCAACCATCTCAAAAAATTGAAGCAAACATGTGCTTTAAAGGACCACATCAAATATGAGACATGTCATGTCCAATTTTTGTCTTAAACAATAGATAAGACGAGTGGAAGAAAAGTGTTTCCAGGATAATAGATATGAGGAATTCCCTAGAAAGGGAGATTGGAGGGCACATACATCATCATTTCCTCAACCTATGAGATTGAAGCCTTAACAAATTGAGGAGAAAAAAGAAAAAGAGTTATGAGAAAGTTTGATGGAAAGGATCCAACCAATAGACTTTACTAAATGGACAAGTTCTTTGGTTTTCATCATGTTCCATGTCAACAAAAAGTGACAATGACATATTTATATATTGGAGCAGACCAATTCAATTGGTATCATTGGTTTTTTCATGAGGAATTTGATACATATTATAGAGACAAATTTATGGATAGCTACTTCAACCAATTCACCAAATTAAAGAAAACAAGGGGTTTAAAGGACCACATCAAATATGAGGTATGCATGTTTTATCCAAGTTCTATGTCTCAAGCAGTGGTTATGGCAAGGAAAGAAGAAGATTTTTTTTAGATAATAGATGGGAGGGATTCCCTGGCAAGGGAGATTGGAGCGCCCCTACATCATCATTTCCTTGGTTTATGAGATTGACAAAACAACAAATTGAGGAAAAAAGGACAAAAGGGATTTGTTTCAATTGTGATGGAAAACACAATAAAGGACATTAACATGCTGAGAAGAAAGTATTCTACATTGAGGGTATCTATGAGGAATAAATCACGAAGAAGAGTGTGTGGTGGTCATAGAACACTTAGAAAATGTTCAACCAACTATCTCTTGTCATGGACTATTATGTAGTAGCAACCGAGAAATTCTCAAGGTAATGGATTTCCTAAAACAATAGAAGGCAACAATATTGACTGGCTCAAAAAGTACACTTAACTTCATCAACAATAAATTGGAAAGAAAATTAAATTATTTTCTTCCAAACCCCATAATTCTAGGTTATGATTGCAAATGGTGGTATAGTCAATTGTTCAAATAAATTTCATAGTATCAAGCTCACCATGGGAGACTACATGATAGATTGTCCTATGTTTGACATACACATGGCTAGAACTAGCATTATTTCAGATGTCCAATGACTCGATACTTTGGGAACAATAGAGATGAATTTCCAAGAGCTATTCATGTGTTTCCACTAAGAGGGTAGAAAATTTTAGCTAAGAGGATTTTGTGTAAAGAGTCCATAGATGGAAAGCTTGTACCAAATACAAAATATTCTTAAACTAGATGTGGATAGAGGTGTGGCTTAATTATTATCAATGGAAATGCAACCATTTATGTTCTTATATTGCCTAGTTTGCAATCAATTACAGTTTTGGGCAATATGCCATCATCCTCTCAATAGTAATGGTGGCCAATCCCTTCAATTATTAATGAACCTACCACCATCCATCTTTTCTCCCTTACAAGAATATAATAAGGTGAGACTGCTTGATGACCATATTCAACACTAGCAAAATCCATATAACTCATCCTTGAAACATCAAACATTAGGTTCCAAGTGGGAACCCAATTTGTATAAGCCTTATAAGGGTTCACATATGACTAACAATGTAGCATTCAACAAAGAGACATCTAAATTTCCATGTCTCTAGCTCAATGAAGGCTAATCAACATAAAATTTCATCCCACACAATCTAGATGAAGAAGGAATAGTCATTTTGGATCCAAAGTTGGTACCTCTAACAATCATATAATACCTCATCCAATGGAAGAACTGGTCAATTGAAGATGCCACATGGGAAGATGAAGATTGCAATGTCCCTAGAAAATAGTATTTAAAATCCTCTATAACTATTTATTATTTCTTGGACAAACACATTTTAAGTTATAATATTTTAATTAGCTCTTAAAAACCCATGATTTTTTCCTTATATAAATATTTACCAAAATCTTACACACCCAAATTACAAACACTATTTTGTATTAATTAATACCCTAGATTCAAGTTGTGTTCACAACTATAAAAATAATAGTAAATCCTTTCTTACATTTAATTGGTCAATAATACATTGTAAAACATTTCTATAATAGCAATAGCTATTGGAGATGAAATCTTTGCGCCAACAACCACCTACAAGTTGGTCATACTCAATACAATAGAGAGCCATCACCATAAAAGCTCAAATATGGCCTCTAAGTGAGATCATCCTTTTGGCCAAAGGGGTTTCATCCCCTAATGCACATGAACAAATGGTTTTCATTCTCTAATTATCTATAAATAAAAGGGTTTTTGTCCTTGAATCTAGGAATTCAAACACAAGGGTTCAAAACATCTTTCCAATTAGTGCTTTTGAATTCATAATAATCTCTCATGAAGTCTTTGAACCCTTAATTCTTATTGGCTTTCGTTAATTGTGAGATCCTTGATTTAATTTTGAATGTTGTTGTATCTATTAGAGTTATTAGAGGCTTTCATTAATTGTGGGATCCTTGATTTAATTTTTAATAAAGTTTTCTTTAGCTACTTTATGTATGACCTAGGTACTATTGTGGATAATGCAAAGACATACCTATATTATAAGGCCTATGAGGCAACATGTACTTATTTTGTGGCTTGTCTATACCTATGAATAAACTATATGATAATGGTCAAAACTATGTAGATAATTTAATAGAGGAATTTATGAATAAATTCTCTTGTGAACAATTTCAACTATTATATTTTCCTATATTTTTTTTCAAATACTTATCGCACAATTATTTTAGGTGTACATGCATTGTGGTTTTGCATATGACATTTTGTTGAACATTTAACTTGAAACTATTCACTTTTGTAGCTAGAACATAATTAATCTAAATTGACCTCCATTTTTGGGTATGAATATCGTTTAACTTTTAGACTTCATTTGCACCAATAAAGAAAGATTATAACTCTTGTATCTAATCTTATAATCTTATAGGATGGGTCTAGATAGAAAAAGAGATTATGACCCTGAGAGTTTCATTGACCTAATTAGAATCAGTGCTACATTGGGTAACTTTCATCACAAGGTTTTATTTGAGGAAGATGTCATCAAAATTTCTTGATTAAGGAGGAATTAAAGGAAAAAAGAACAAATTGGTGAGTATCTAGAAAGGGGAAGAATAAAGAAAGAAGGAGAACCCTAATTACCCTAGTGTCTTTTCTAAAATAGAGAACCTCATTGCTAGGATAAATATTTTGTTGGCTAACATAGATTCCTTAGCATATAAGCCACCCCAAAGGAAAATTGAGGAGAGATCACATGATGATACTAATCCTCAAATGATTGTAATTATTTATTAGGTAGAAAGAATGCTATAAATGTCTCAAGTTCAATAGGTACAAGAGCAACTTGCACTTTCAATTGCACCCTCTATTGAACAAAAACAAAGAAAGAAAAGAAGAACAAGTCATCCACAAATTTTTTATTATTCTATGGATGTGGGGGAGGTAAGAGAGACTGAAATTATTGTAGAAAATATCATTGGTGAAGAAGTTAACCAGGTTTTCCTATTCCACCAAGAGTGCAAGTTCTTGGTATCCCTCAATATAGTTTATGATTAGCCTCATGGATGGAAGCAAGGAACTAAATGATATAAGAGCATTGACATGTACACAATTCATCTCGAATGATGAATTTGTGAAATCAAAATAATTTAGGGATTTCATTCTAAGAATGAAGAGAGAGGAGTTCCATCAAAAGTTAAATAAATCCAAAGGAGAGGCTAGTAAAGAGGTTGATCTCAAAATTGACAACACAAGTCTTGATGAGGATGGAAGAATGGTAAAGGAGACTAACATACACTTATTTCTAGAATGGGATATATATTTTTCTATAGCCCTTGATACCATAAGAAGATAGGATGATGAAGCATTTTTCATAGAAGAGAAAGTAGAACAAGAATATTTTGGGGTTGGATTCAATGATAATCATGAAACTTTTTCCATTTGGGCTTTGGACCCATCAACCAATAAGCCATATAAGTTGCAAGAAATGTAGGATAATTGACTAAAAATATCATAGTAAAAAAGTATCAAATACATCTCTAGTTCAAGCAACCTCTCATTTTCAATACAACTAATTTCAATGAAGCATCCACTGAGAGATTACAAGCAAAATTTGATAAATTACATGTTTATCATCATAAGTTATTGATGGAGTATAATAAAGTATAGTCACTGTTACTATTCCCCAAGAGGAAAAAATGATTGTGGTCACAACTTCAACAAGTTCATTAGACTTGTCAATGCAAGATATAGAGGCCTTCTCTTTGAAAATAAAAGAGTTGAAGGAGAAATTTGAGAAAAGAAAGGAAGTTGAGAAGGTTATCAAGGAGGAAGATAGAAAAGTAAAAAAATATATAATTGATGACTTTCTTGGCCATAGGTTATCAAATTTTCTTCATATATTAGAAGTTTCTTGGAGTGGATATAATAACTTAAAGAATTCTTATGTCAATCATATGCAATCACAGGCAAGCTTACAAATCACATTGAGTACACTTGGATCCCCACGACAACTTCCATGACGGAAGTTGTAAAGATGACCAAATTTGATAGTGACGATCCTAAGGAAAATGTACAAGTTAGTGAGATAATTGGGTTGTTGGGAGAAATTTCAACATTTCAATCAAGGTTGGAAGTGCAATTAAAAAGTAAATTAATTTTTTGAAACAATGGAGCAGGGTGTAATGCCAAGTATCTTGGAAAATTTTGGAATTGTCAAAACTTTAGAGGTCTGGAAGGTTGACTTTGGAAACATTATTGGAATAATGTCCTCTTTTATTTCATTTTGGTGGAAAACTTGATTTAAATTTACTAAATAATTATATTGATGAATTGTTCAAATTGGAATCCAATCTAGATACTTTCACAAAGGAGGAAAAGACTATTATGGATGCTAGGTATAATGTCCATAATAATAAGGTGTAGAAAGTGGTGGATTTCCAATGGCCTTTAGAAGAAGTGTATAATTATTAGCTAGAGAAGTGTTGTGAGTAGTTAGCCACATCATCTAATATCCATATTGTGTCTTCTTTTATATTTCATGGATGTTGAGGTTTTCATTTCTTCTTTGGCATGTTTGAGATCTTCTCCAATAGCCTCAACTTCTTGTGTGAGTTTGTTGTAAAAGGGAATCATATTTTGTAATGGGTTTATTCCCCACTTGGTTTCAACTAAAAGTGAAAAGTAAAATGTAATTATAAATAAGTCACATGAGTCATGTGGCTTAGGTCTTGAGCCTATGTGCTCAAATTTTCTATAAAAGGGGGCTTATTTTAGTGAGAAAGGATTCTAGAACTACTTTTCGAGTAGGTCATAGCATAGAGAATTAAGTTGTTAGGTGATAGAGGACAGACAAGTCTATAAATGGAACATGTCTATATATAGCAAATGTCAATTCAACATGAGATATATAAATAGCATGTGTTCATTACAATTGTTCCCATATTGTGCACTTAATTTCTCACAAGTGAAATGATCAAAAATCTTTGAGTTTTTTTATGCTAATTTCTTGCATTGTGTAATTTATTTTTTTCTTTTGTTCAAGGAATAGTTTAAATTCTCTGAGAAAAATACAAAGAATTGTGTGTTACATTAGGGATGTAAGAATAATTGTGAGTGAATTTCATTTGTAGGATGCTTTATTGTAATCCACTAAATTGAGATATTTTTTTAGAAATAAGCATTTGTAGGACTTAATTTGACCCGTTACCCTAATAAGGAGCTAATCTAGGTCATTGAATTTGTCCATTAAATATAAGAAAATACTAATGACAAATCATCTGAGAATTTTTTTAATCTTATTTCTATTTTATTTATGTTGTTAAAGCTCGCAATAGATAAATCTCCAAGGATTTATCCAATTTTGAATAATTTTCATATATCCTTGGTGTATTTAGTGAGAACATGTCTACTATTTTAATATTTGGTACATATAAGGCTAAACCCACTGATATTGGTGAAGGGTTACCCCCTAAGTCTTGCAGAACCTAAAGTGTAGAGGAGATCAATTTTGAGATTGTTTCATGTTCATTGGCCATTGATATGAAGTCTCCAATCATAATACATGGTTAATCTATAGAATATTTCAGCACATCAATTGGAAACATCAACACCACACATAAACCTACATAGAGACTAGCTCATATTTATGTACCTCACATGTACACACTTAATAACCTACATATGCAATATATTGAATATACACAATGTGACTACTAATGACCATATCACATATACATATTATGACTATCTCATACACACATCACAAGTACATATAGTAATTATCTCATACATTCATCAAATGTACACAATGCAGTTAGCTTATACACACACTACAAGTATACATAATGTCTAACTCATACATATTCCACATATCCATAATGTGACTAGCTCATGCTTGCAACACATATAGATGTGAATGAATTACACATGAGTCACATATACACATTGTGAGTAGCTCATGCAGACCACACATATACATAATATGAATAACATAAACATCACATATTTACATAGAGATAATTTGAAAAATAATAATATGGTTGTGAATTTATTGAAATAATCTCCTCCTTTATCTAGTTCACTAACATGTAAGCCATTAAGTACATGCCATCTAGAAGAATAATGCTAGTGCATCCTATTGGCAGGGAATCAATTAGCAACTAGAGAAACTATGTAGATCCTACCACAAACCTTTGCAAAGAGGTTGCAAAGCTTATAATTCAAAGGACACATCTAGGATAGTAGTGGAGTATAAGGGACATGCCTCACCAAGTAGATATTTATATAAGATAAGATAAAATGTAATAGAGGAAGGTAGTAAGTAGAAAGAAGTAGTAAGTAATAAGAAGAGAGAAAGATAGAATAAGAAATAGTAGAATAAGGATAGTAATTAGATTGTAAAGGCGGTAATATGTGTTATGATTTATGATAATCATTTTTTTGTATATTTCATTTTGCTACTAGTTTATGCACTATCCAAACTAACTATTTGCTCCTTTCATATGTC